>JAIGNY010004162.1:362500-400000 GCA_020152595.1 Chiridota heheva
TTATCAAAACCATATTAAGTCCCACCCACTACGCATATTGATGAAATTCAACGTTTTTGCATCATGAACATGTACATAGAACTAAAACACACTCATTATTTACCAATGATATTGTCTACCAGATAGAGTAACTGAAGTGAAGGTGATTAGTATCATGAAGTTATCAAGCACTAACCAACAAAACCATTATGTCAAGCAAGAAATGGCACCTTGACCCATATAGAAACCACACTTCTATGAAGGATCAGAAAAGATTATTCATACAAAAATTGTAAAGAAGATAAATGGGTTCTTAAATAATGGGAGTATGTAAACTGACAAGGAATGACAGGATGTTTATAACAGAAACTTCAAAATTATATGATTTGTAGTATGTTTGCCAAGGAGAGGTAATTTTGGAGTAAGAAGACAGAGTTCAGAGCTCTCAAATGTCTAAGTTTACCAGTGAAGCCAATGGCCAAATCCATTAATATGCATATTGGCTTAACATGATTGTGTTAAAGATAGCTTGTAAGCATGATATCTCAAGAACGGTCAACTGGATTCATGTCTATTTTGTATACAGATAGCCCATGGTCTGCATATGTGCCCTACTGTTTTGGGTGGTGATATCATGCATATTAATGAGTAGGCGGGGCTTAATATAAAAAAATGAAATGCCCTATAAACTATGTAATACACAGATACTCCATGGTCTGTAAAAGTGCCCTTTTGTTTTTGGTGATGTCACACATGTTAATTAGTAGGTGGGGCTTAATATGAAAATCTTAGAAATGCTCATATTTTAACAATTACATGTCTGTTTTGTTTCATATTATGATTTTAGATAGTTTGTACGTGTTCATTTTATGAAATAAAGCAAACATTGAATTTCCTTAATATGCATAGTGGGTGGGGCTTAATATGATTTTGCTGAAAGAGTAAACACGATATCTTAAATATTTCACGATATGCTGTGACATAACAGTTAATACAAAATTAATCAGCATGAAGAAAAAAAAGCATTGGAATTACAAAACCTGTTGGTTCTGGTTCACTTTTGCAAACTGATCTGAATAAGTTAGTTCCTTGGTCCCAAACGTGGCAGATTTCATTCAATGTTGATAAATGCAAAGTTATTCATTTTAGTCAAAGCAAGTTGGCTTTTGATTACTGCATGAATGGTTCAAATCTTGGTTGTGTTGATCAAGAAAGGGATCTAGGTGTTGTCATTACTAGCAGCTGCAAGGGCAAATATGATGCTTGGTTTGGTTAGGATAATGTTTTTGTTTTTTTGGTAGAGCGGTTGTTCTTAATTTGTATAAGCAGTTAGTCAGGCCTCACCTTGAGTATGCTATTTAGGCTTGGAGTCCCTTTTATGAGAATGGTAAGCTCATTTTGGAGCAGGCCCAGCAAAGAGCCACTAGAATCTCTCTTATTAATCTAGGTTGCAAATTCTTGGTTTGACCACGCTTGGGTTAAGAAGAGTACGTGGCGATATGATTCAGGTTTTTAAATTCATATCTTGTAGGGATGCTTTGACTTCCTGTTATTTCTTACATGTTTCAGCTAACACTCATGTGACAGGTGGTAACAGCTTAAAGTGACCAAAGAATTCTCACGGATAGATATTCGGCGTTTTAGCTTTTCGCAAAGAGTTGTTAATGAGTGGAATGGTTTGCCTGAGTATGTAGTTAACTCCAATTCTATTCACAATTTTAAAGTAAACATTGATAAGTTCTTTACTAACTCTGGGCGTCTCTGATTTTTGTTTTGTTAGTTTGAGCTTTTTATGGGTTGGCTAACCCTTTTTTCCGTCATCTTGTTATGTTATGTTATGTTACGTTACGTTAAGCAGTGAATTAGATTAGACTTAACATTATTTTTATGTTTTTAAAGTTAAAGATTTGTAAGCATTGGATTTTTTGCTAGAAAGTAACATGGAAGTGTTTTCTTTTTATTTCATCAACTACTTGATGTCACTTTAAGTATATACTTCATAAAGTGTATCCAAAATTTGTTTTTTCCAAACACTCAATATCTAAGGCTGAAAAAATAACAAACCCCAACAATGAATACTCTATGCATATTGAAGGCAGTTTTTTGACAAGTTTACCAGAAAAAGAGCTTAGAATATGTTGTGTGTTTCATGGATCTATTGTCATGAAACGCTGCATTTGAGCAATGCGCAATGAGAATTGTAGTGTCTACAGTTCATATTGGAAGATTCACCCTTTGCAGAGATGTAACATTTTTTGCTAAAAACTTTTTAATTGCTCCTATTTGGGAAGAATTTAGTAAGTACCTCATCACGAGTATTGTTGTAGTTTATGTCTACTAAATTCAATACATTTTGATTTTTATTTGAAACAGAAACACCCTTGTGAAACGTATCTCTATGAATATACTTATTTGTGGTCTGTGGAGGTAAACAAGCTCGCACTGAATGGGACCGTGGATCTACCCCTGTACTGTATGTACGTGTGTACTGTGCATAGGCCTATAGATGTAAGAGCAAGATTTAATAATGCGCCGGCGCACAACAGAACACTCCCAGAGGCAAGCATATCCCAATTTATCCAGGACAAGAAGCAACGCGCATATATATATATATACACTTGTCCGAAATATATTCTCTAGAATATTCCAGCACACTTTTCGTGGTGGTATTGATAATCTTTAATGTGAATCTTCAACTCAGTTTTTTCGACGTGGGCAAATAATAAGTTAATAACTCCTTAAACTTCACAAAGCTTTACAAGCAGACAAGCATCCACATGGAAATACACCGGCTATTTTAAGATGACGTGTCAGAATTGCGCAATATCTAAATGGTTATTCCCCTAATTTTTGCGTATCATGCGAATAATATATGCTTCAGGGCCTGTATGAACTGGTGAAGGAACTCTGAAAATGTGTTGCTCTGAGCCGTTATATCTTTATCAATTCTGTGCTAAAAAACTGCACACAATCTTTAAACTACGGTGAAAAATGATCTCCCAATGTTGCTTAGTTATACTGGACAGCTGTGATATACATGATAACTCAGTGCGCCCATTATATATTGGCATGGTGTTTATACTGCAAATAACATTAGTCATTTGGACAGTCAATTTCATTTTTCGTGAGAAGTCATCAAAAGTTTCATTTTAACGGAAATCTTTTTGAATTGTTACAGGTAGGTTCGTTGCTTTAAAGAATAATAACTGATAAGCACTGTATCTTTAAGATCAAAATTAGGTCACAGGTAAAATTGTGGTTTAATTATTTTTATTCGTGCTTTTGTAAATTTATTAATGTTACAATAAGTGGTAAGCTAAAATACCATAGGCATTTTGGAGGTCGTCGTGGGACGGACTAATTCCAATGCCAGTGGTATATGCTCTCTTAATACACAGGAGTGGAAATCGATACAAATATAGTGAATTCTCACTGCGACAGACACTGCAGTAAAGGACCACTCTTTTAAGAGTTAAACTCACTCCAAAAAAAGATTGAAATTATCACTCCAAGAGAGGTAGTGAGATTTAAAATCTTTTTCAGTCGTTTAGTATTCTCGTATTCGGTAATGTTAAACACAAGAGGACCTTTTTCCTATACTTAAGGTAGCGGCGTTTAATCATTTGTTTAATACTGACATAGTTTAGGCCAAGCTATGTACGGAGAGTTGCCGTGTAACATTAGTTTTACGTTACATTCAAATTTGGCCAATGAAAAAGATTCGACTAAGTAACGTTACGCTAAATATCTATCCCATATCGTTTGCTCTAACGATACACGAGGGGAACTTTCCGTTTGCACGTAAGCAGCTTGGCTTAAATTATTTTAGCAAAGAAACAATTAAGCAGCATCAATAGCAATGTAGGAAAACGTTCTTGTAGTGACCAAGATTTTTAAATACACGACATCCTTTTCCGCCATTTGTCATGTCCTGTACCTCTTGAAAAATCAGATACTGGACATGCACGTCAGCCAGTTGTCACTGCACTAGCATTGTATGTGTGCACATAACATACCGCACCGGTACATATAGTGTGTAAACTTGTATACTACGCTCTGTATGTGATCTTGAACATATAACATATTGCTGTTATAGCAGATACAGTACTGTACTCACAAGTGTGTTAGATCCAATACTGCTACAAGCAAAGGGGAATCATGTTTAAAACAAGAGAATTTATCAAGTTTTATTCCTACTTTTTTTTTGCCTAACTGTTCTACAGTTCTAATTGAATGTGTAAGTGTCAGGTTATTTAATCAATTAAAGGCGCGCAAACGAAATTTTAAAGCACGTGACACTATCATGATACTCAGAAGCCGATTTGATTTTGTGTGTGAGGGGGATCTGACGTATTTGCTTTGCAAATTTGGCATGAGGTGCCCCTGAAGGCTATGCGTTTTGGTGGATTAGAAGGTACCTAAACACGTCTAATATTCAATCCCACCCCTCCCATCACTCTTACACTGTACACTCGTACTTGCACGATGGAGTGCATAGCTGGTACGCGTGGCATAGACATAGTAAAGTTGTTTCACAGACAGCGCGTGCGGTAGAACACCAAAATGACGTCCTCTCACAGATATCATCAATAACGTAAAATTCTGGGTCTGTGTATAGCCTCATTGACCGACTGAGCCCCCGCGATTTTGTCACATACGGCATGATATATTTGCATCCGTACGGAAGGCATTGGAATAAGTGGGGGACATTTGATATTGTGTCCCCCATCTTAAAGGGGGGGGGGACATGTCCCCCTGTCCCCCAGGATTGACGCCTATGGTCCGCTTTGAAAGTTCGATGATTTTTATTTCTCCAGACAATTTTCGGCATAGCGACATGATAATAAAGTAATTCTTAGTGTAATCTCAAATCGCTTTTATTAAAAATAATAATTGATTGAAGATTTATTTATAATTCTCGTAATCTTCTGATCTGTAGAATAATCTCGACAGTGCCATTTTGTAGATTATTCTAGAACTGCGCCCCAACTCTCGTCCTAAATGACTTTGACAAATAATTGTTTTCAATTAACGCTTCTACATAATTTGTGTCTCTGAAATGATTCTTTCGAATCTATAAAAAGGCTTCTTGTGTCGGCGAACGAAAAAGAATGTCATTTAAAGAAACGTCGCCAATTAGGATATTAATTCATTTTCAATAGTATGCTCGATGCGTTGTGCTTCGCGCCTGTTTAAGTCCATCTGTGCAAACATGAAAGGAGAAGTTGCCAAAATTTCCAATAATTTTACCGAATTCTTCTAACTTGTTAATAATTTCCAAATAAAGGTTCTGCCAAACGGAGAGAAAGCATGCAACCCGGAAGGTGAAATCCTCACAGGGAGGCATTTTGCCCCTTCCCCCTTGCAACACCTCTGACCCCACGCCATCACCCCTATGTGCCAGCAAAATCCCACCCATGCTCTCCTAGAAATATTCTCCACTGCCAGGCTGTTTTTGTTGGATGGACCAAACATTTTGCTCGGACCACGCCTGATAATTGACCAGTCACAGTCCTTGGTATCTGACCCTATTTATCAGTTTATTATTGATTTATGCAAGTAGAGCTTAACAGCCTTCTCATTGGTCTGAAATCAGAAACTGCCAAACCGGCCAGATCGGGTGTAGGGCAAAATTCTGCAGACAAGCATAATTTTGATTGAAGGTTATCACCAGACTATTCGTTATTCTAGCAAGACAAATCAGAGGATTCTTGACGTCACATCCACTTACGCAAACTATCACAGTTTCCTGCTTCAAATCAAAGGATTATGATAAGATGACAGAACCCAGATTGTTTTTGATAGGAAAACTCCGGAGTTTCATTTTTAAAGAAATGCACAAAAAAATACCAATATCAGGTTATGAGAAAGGCGTAACTAACCAGCTATAAAGAGTCATTATGATGAGGAAAATAGTTCTTAAACAAATCATCCTTGGTCATTCAATCCTTAGCCCAGATTAAATAGTCCCTTAGTTTTAAAAGTTTTCCAGGTAATCATAAAATAACGATAAGTAGGACATGATAACATGTCCATTCAATTGCTACTAAAGGAATATAGGGAGAGACTCCATGACACACATTACAAAATAAATTTAGACAATATTATAACCCCAAAGTCAAGACTTTTGTCTGGAATTCAGTCATCTACCAATAAATTTAATGGGTGTTTACCTATTACTCTAACCACGCCCGTTCACATACACCTTACCAAAAATGTACCCAATTTTGACCCGGCATTCTCTGCTTCATTGTGTCATCATGTCCGTAGTCAGGTAAAACATGTGTTTATAATCTGAAGGTGTTTATAATCGTAAGACCTACAGTACAGCAGTAAGTGGCATAGCTGCAAGTCTCTTCTTTTTCTTTTATTGTACACTGATGGGTTATACAAATATTTATTGACCATATTGTTTGCAGTTGTATGCAGCTATTGCTTGCTAACCTCCTAACAGCGTTCCATTGGGCCTAGGCCTATATCTACACATACTAACGTATGCAACTCAGTTTGCAAGGGAACGTCTATAACATTTGACTCAGTGTTACACATTTTTCGTACATATTGCAGACTGGGGCATAAATATTTCTTAAATAGTGTACACGTTGTATCACACTTAACTCATTCCGGAAATAAACTCCGTACGTATGTATGGACAGTGTATGTATAATTGTACACTGTATGTGTGGAGTGTGGGGGAAGTGATGCGTGAATTTTCGGTAGCCACGATATGATCGATTTTCCAACATGTGGAAAATCATGTAAGGACGCGCAACTTATGTGATGTATTACAAGCTACAAAGTCATTTCCACAATTAAGGGAACAGCACATAGAGGTCAAACTCAAGAAGTTATTTCATAACCAATGTTCAATGTCGGATTCACAAAGCACTTTTGTTCATTTTAGGGAGCATTTTGGGGATTCTTTTTCTTCAATTTTTAGGAGAAGTTGCCAGAATTTCCAATGATATTACCAAATTGTTCTCAAGTGTTTATGATTTAAAAATAGAGAAAGCACGCAGCCGGGAAGGTAAAATCCTCACAGGAAGGCACTTTGCCCCTTTCCTTCCCGACGCCCTCACCCCATCATCGCTATTAGGATTTTTCAATACATTTTAGTGCTCTGTAGGTAATATTTAGGTTGTCGTCGTAAAATGTCCAATCCTATTTTTCTTTTGTTACTCACTGTCATCAATAAGCAGACTTTAGTTTTACAAATACAAAGTACACAAATCTCACATCCACGATATATTTCAGACTTCAAAACATCTTGAAGATTACAAATTCACAAATTACTTCACAAGATATATATTAATGTATCACGAGTATCAAAGCAATACATTACTGTGTCAGCGAAAGCCCACTCATGCTCCTCCAGAAATATTCTCCACTGCCTGTTTTTGTTGGATGGACCAAACATTTTGCTAGTACCATGCCTGATAATTGACCAATCACAGTCCTTGGTATCTGACGCTATGTATTATTAATTTATGCAAGTAGAGATAAAAGTTAAAAGCTTTCTCATTGGTCAGAAGTCAGAAACTGCCAAATCAGCAAGATCGGGTAGAGGGCAAAATTCTGCAGACAAACACAATTTTGATTGATGATTACCACCAGACTATAGCTATTCTAGCAAGACAAATCATTCTAGCAAAATAAATCAAAGAATTCTTGACGTCACAGCCACTTGCGCAGATGAGTTGTTCTAGCAAGACAAATCAGAGGATTCTTGACGTCACAGCCACTTGCGCAGATTAGTTATTCTAGCAAAACAAATCAGAGAATTCTTGACGTCACAGCCACTTGTGCAGATTACTTATTTTAGCAAGACAAATCAGAGGAATCTTAACGTCACAGCCACATGGGCAGATTAGTTATTCTAGCAACACAAATCAGAAAATTCTTGACGTCACAGAGACTTGCGCAGACTAGTTTGTCTAGCAAGACAAATCAGATAATTCTTGATGTCACAGCCACTTGCGCAGATTAGTTAATATAGCAAGAAAATCAGAATTTTTTTTATGCCACAGCCACTCTCGCAGATTACTTATTCTGTTAATACAAAACAGATAATTCTTCATTTACAGCCACTTGCGCAGATTAGTTATTTTAGCAAGACAAATCAGAGAATTCTTGACGTCACAGCCACTTGCGCAGATTACTTTTTATAGCAAAACAAATCAACGATTTCTTGACGTCACAGACTTATGCGCAGATAACTTATTCTAGCAAGACCAATCAGACAAATTTGTATGTCACAGCCACTTGCGCAGATTAGTTTTGTCTAGCAAGAAAAAGCAAAGAATTCTTGACGTCACAACCACTTGCGCAAATTAGTTTTTTAGCAAGACAAAGCAAAGAATTCTTGACGTCACAACCACTTGCGCAGATTAGTTATTTTAACAAGACAAATCAGAGAATTCTTGATGCTACTGCCCCTTTGTGCAGATTAGTTTTTCCAATAAAACAAATCAGAATTCTTGATGTCACAATTATTTGCGCAGATTACTTATTCTAGCAGGACAAATCAAAGAATTCTTCATGGCGTAGCCACTTGCGCAGATTAGTTATTCTAGCAACACAAATCAGAATTTTTTTGACGTCACAGTTACTTGCGCAGACTAGTTTGTCTAGCAAGACAAATCATAGAATTCTTGATGTCACAGCCACTTGCGCAGATTACTTTTTATAGCAAAACAAATCAACGATTTCTTGACATCACAGACTTATGCGCAGATAACTTATTCTAGCAAGACCAATCAGAAAAATTTTCATGTCACAGCCACTTGCGCAGATTAGTTTTGTCTAGCAAGAAAAAGCAAAGAATTCTTGACGTCACAACCACTTGCGCAAATTAGTTTTTTTAGCAAGACAATGCAAAGAATTCTTGACGTCACAACCACTTGCGCAGATTAGTTATTTTAACAAGACAATTTAGAGAATTCTTGATGCTACTGCCCCTTGTGCAGATTAGTTTTTCCAATAAGACAAATCAGAATTCTTGACGTCACAACCACTTGCGCAGACTACTTATTCTAGCAGGACAAATCAAAGAATTCTTCATGGCGTAGCCACTTGCGCAGATTAGTTATTCTAGTAACACAAATCAGAAAATTCTTGACGTCACAGCTACTTGCGCAGACTAGTTTGTCTAGCAAGACAAATCAGAGAATTCTTGATGTCACAGCCACTTGCGCAGATTAGTTGATATAGCAAAAAAATCAGAGAATTTGTTATGCCACAGCCACTCTCGCAGATTACTTATTCTGTTGATACAAAACAGATAATTCTTCATTTCACAGCCACTTGCGCAGATTAGTTATTTTAGCAAGACAAATCAGAGAAGTCTTGACGTCACAGCCACCTGCGCAGATAAGTTATTTTAGCGACACAAATCAGAGAATTCTTGTTGTTACAGCTACTTGTGCAGATTAGTTATTCTAGCAAGAATAATCAGATAATTCTTCATGCCACAGCCATTTGCGCATACTAGTTATTCTACTAACACAAATCAGAGATTTCTTGAAGTCACAGCTACTTGGGCAGATTAGTTATTCTAGCAACAAAATTACATAATTTTTCATGCCAAAGCTACTCTCGCAGATTACTTATTCTAGCAATACAAATCAGATAATTCTTCATTTCACAGCCACTTGCGCATATTAGTTATTTTAACAAGACAAATTAGAAAATTCCTGACGTCACAGCCACCTGCGCAGATGAGTTATTCTAGCAACACAATTCATAGAATTCTTAGTGTCACACCCACTTGCGCATATAAGTTATTTTATCAAAACAAATTGGAGAATTCTTGACGTCACAGCCACCTGCGCAGATTACTTATTCTAGCAACACAAATTATAATTTTGTTAATGTTACAGCCACTTTCGCAGATTATTTATTATAGCAAGACAAATTAAAGAACTCTTGACGTCACAGACACTTGCGCAGATCAGTTATCCTAGCAAGCCGTATCAGAGAACTCTTGAAGTCATAGCCACTTAAGCAGAATAGTTATTCTAGCAAGAAAATCAGAGAATTCTTTATGTCATAGCCACTCTCGCAAATTAGTCATTCTGCCGATACAAATCAAATATTTTTACATTTCACAGCCACTTGCGCAAACTAGTTAGTCTAGCAAGACAAATCGGTGACTTCTTGATGTCACAGCTACTTGCGCAGATTATTTATTCTAGCAAGACAAATCAGATAATTCTTTATGTCACAGCCATTCGCGCAGATTAGTTATTCCAGCAAGACAAATCAGAGAAGTTTCATGTTACAGCCACTTGTGCAGAATAGTTATTCTAGCAAAACAAATCAAAGAAATCTTGACGTCACAGACACTTGCGCAGATAACTTATTCTAGGAAGACCAATCAGAGAATTATTCATGTCACAGCCACTTGCGCAGATTAGTTATTCTAGCAAGACAAAGCAAGAATTCTTGACGTCACAACAACTTGCGCAGATTAGTTATTTTAACAAGACAAATCAGAGAATTCTTCATGTCACAGCCACTTGTGCAGATCAGTTATTTCAACAAGACAAATCAGAGAAGTTTTGACGTCACAACTACTTGCGCAGATTAGTTATTCTAGCAGGACAAATCAAAGAAATCTCGATGTCACAACCACTTGCGCAGATTACTTATTCTAACAGGACAAATCAAAGAATTCTTTATGGCGTAGCCACTTGCGCAGATTACTTATTCTAGCAACACAAATCAGACAATTCTTGACGTCACAGCTGCTTGCGCAGACTAGTTTGGCTAGCAAGACATATCAGAGAATTCTTGATGTCACAGCCACTTGCGCAGATTAGTTAATATAGCAAGAAAATCAGAGAATTTTCCATGCCACAGCCACTCTCGCAGATTACTTATTCTGTTAATACAAAACAGATAATTCTTCATTTCACAGCCACTTGCGCAGATTAGTTATTTTAGCAAGACAAATCAGAGAATTCTTGACGTCACAGCCACCTGCGCAGATAAGTTATTCTAGCGACACAAATCAGAGAATTCTTGATGTCACAGCTACCTGTGCAGATTAGTTATTCTAGCAAGAATAATCAGATAATTCTTCATGCCACAACCATTTGCGCAGTTTAGAAATTGTAGCAAGACAAATCAGAGAAGTCGTTACGTCACAGTTATTTGCGCAGACTAGTTATCCTAGCAAGACATATCAGATAATTTTTGAAGTCATAGCCACTTGGGTAGAATAGTTATTCTTGCAAGAAAATCAGAGAATTTGTTTTGTCACAGCCACTTGCGCAGATTAGTTATTCTAGCACAACAAAGCAAAGATGTCTTGACATCACATCCACTTGCGCAGAGTAGTTACTCTAGCAAAACAAATCACACAATTCTTGACGTCATAGCCACTTGCGGCAGATGAGTTATTCTAGCAAGAAAAATTAGAGGACTCTTGATGTCACAGCCACTTCCGCAGGTAAGTTGTTTTAACAAGACAATTCAGAGGCTTCTTGATGTCAGAGCCACTTGCGCGGATAAGTTATTCTAGCAAGAAAATTCAGAGAATTCTTGTCGTCAGAGCCACTTGCGCAGACTAGTTATTCTAGCAATACAAAACAGATAATTTTTAATGTCACAGCCACTTGCGCATATTAGTTATTCTAGCATAACAAATCAGAGAATTGTTGATGTCACAGCTACCTGTGCAGACTAGTTATCCTAGCAAGACATATCAGATAATTTTTGAAGTCATAGCCACTTGGGTAGAATAGTTATTCTTGCAAGAAAATCAGAGAATTTGTTTTGTCACAGCCACTTGCGCAGATTAGTTATTCTAGCACAACAAAGCAAAGATGTCTTGACATCACATCCACTTGCGCAGAGTAGTTACTCTAGCAAAACAAATCACACAATTCTTGACGTCATAGCCACTTGCGGCAGATGAGTTATTCTAGCAAGAAAAATTAGAGGACTCTTGATGTCACAGCCACTTCCGCAGGTAAGTTGTTTTAACAAGACAATTCAGAGGCTTCTTGATGTCAGAGCCACTTGCGCAGATAAGTTATTCTAGCAAGAAAATTCAGAGAATTCTTGTCGTCAGAGCCACTTGCGCAGACTAGTTATTCTAGCAATACAAAACAGATAATTTTTAATGTCACAGCCACTTGCGCATATTAGTTATTCTAGCATAACAAATCAGAGAATTGTTGATGTCACAGCCACTTGAGCAGATTAGTTATTTTAGACAGATATATCAGAAAACTCTTGATGTCACAGGCACTCTCGCAGATTAGGTATATTAGCAAGACATTTCAGAGAATTCCTCATGTCGCAGCCACTTGCGCATACTAGTTATTCTACTAACACAAATCAGAGATTTCTTGATGTCACAGCCACTTGGGCAGATTAGTTATTCTAGCAAAAAAATCAGAGAATTTTTCATGCCAAAGCTACTCTCGCAGATAAGTTATTCTAGCAATACAAATCAGATAATTCTTCATTTCACAGCCACTTGTGCATATTAGTTATTTGAACAAGACAAATTAGAAAATTCCTGACGTCACAGCCACCTGCGCAGATGAGTTTTTCTAGCAACACAAATCATAGAATTCTTAGTGTCACACCCACTTGCGCATATTAGTTCTTTTAGCAAAACAAATTAGAGAATTATTCATGTCACAGCCACTCTCGCAGATTAGTTATTCTGCCAATACAAATCAAATATGTTTTCATTTCACAGCCACTTGTGCATACTAGTTAGTCTAGCAAGACAAATCAGAGAATTCTTGATGTCACAGCTGCTTGCGCAGACTAGTTTGTCTAGCAAGACAAATCAGAGAATTCTTGATGTCACAGCCACTTGCGCAGATTAGATGATATAGCAAAAAATCAGAGAATTTTTTATGCCACAGCCACTCTCGCAGATTACTTATTCTGTTTATACAAAACAGATAATTCCTCATTTCACAGCCACTTGCGCAGATTAGTTATTTTAGCAAAAAAATTAGAGAATTTTTCATGCCAAAGCTACTCTCGCAGATAAGTTAATCTAGCAATACAAATCAGATATTTCTTCATTTCACAGCCACTTGCGCATATAAGTTATTTTATCAAGACAAATTAGAAATGTCCTGACGTCACAACCACCTGCGCAGATGAGTTATTCTAGCAACACAAATCATAGAATTCTTAGTGTCACACCCACTTGCGCATATTAGTTATTTTAGCAAAACAAATCGGAGAATTCTTGACGTCACAGCCACTTGCGCAGATTACTTATTCTAGCAACACAAATTGTAGAATTGTTATTGTAACAGCCACTTGCGCAGATGATTTATTATAGCAAGACAAATCAGATAATTCTTTATGTCACAGCCACCTTGCGCAGAATAGTTATTCTAGCAAGACAAATCAGAGAATTCTTGACGTCACAGATACTTGCGCAGATAAGTTAATCTAGCAAGACCAATCAGAGAATTTTTTATGTCACAGCCACTTGCGCAGATTAGTTATTCTAGCAAGACAAAGCAAAGAGTTCTTGACGTAACAACCACTTGCGCAGAATAGTTATTTTATTAAGACAATACAGAGAATTCTTGATGCTACAGCCATTTGTGCAGATTAGTTATTCCAACAAGACAAATCAGAGAAATGTTTCATGTCACAGCCACTTGCGCAGATTAGTTATTCTAGCAAGCCAAATCAAAGAATTATTGATGTCACAGCTACTTGCGCAGATTAGTTCTTATAGCAAGACAAATCAAAGAATTCTTGACGTCACAGATGCTTGCGCAGATAACTTATCCTAGCCAGACCAATCAGAGACTTTTTCATGTCACAGCCACTTGCGCAAATTACTTATTCTAGCAGGACAAAGCAAAGAATTCTTGACGTCACAACCACTTGCGCAGATTAGTTATTTTAACAAGACATTTTAGAGAATTCTTCATGTCACAGCCACTTGTGCAGATCAGTTAATCCAACAAGACAAATCAGAATTTTTTTGACGTAACAACTACTTGCGCAGATTAGTTATTCTAGCAGGACAAATCAAAGAAATCTTCATGGCGTAGCCACTTGCACAGAGAACTTGTTCTATCAAGAGAAAGCAGAGAATTAACATGTCACAGCCACTTGCGCAGATTTGTTATTCTAGCAAGAAAAATAAAAGAATTCTTCATGTTACAGCCACTTGCGCAGGCTAGTAATTCTAGCAAGAAAAATTGAAGATTTCTTGATGTCACAGCTACTTGCGCAGATTAGTTATTCTAGCAAGACAAATCAGATAATTCTTCATGTCACAGCCGTTTGCGCACTTTAGTTATTCTAGCAAGACAAATCAGAGAAGTTTCATGCCACAGCCACCTGCGCAGATTAGTTATTCTAGCAAGACAAATCAGAGATTTCATCATGTCACAACCACTTGCGCAGACTAGTTATTCTAGCAAGACAAATCAGAGAATTCTTGATGTCACAGCTACTTGCGCAGATTACTTTTGATAGCAAAACAAATCAAAGATTTCTTGACGTCACAGACATATGCGCAAATAATTTATTGTAGCAAGACCAATCGAATTTTTTTTATGTCACAGCCACTTGCGCAGATTAGTTTTGTCTAGCAAGAAAAAGCAAAGAATTCTTGACGTCACAACCACTTGCGCAAATTAGTTTTTAGCACAACAAAGCAAAGAATTCTTGACGTCACAACCACTTGCGCAGATTAGTTATTTTAACAAGACAATTTAGAGAATTCTTGATGTCACAACCACTTGTGCAGATTAGTTATTCCAACAAGACAAATCAGAGAACTCTTGACGTTACAGCCATTTGCGCAGATTAGTTATTCTAGCAGGACAAATTAAAGAGCTCTTCATGGCGTAGCCACTTGCGCAGATTACTTATTCTAGCAGGACAAAGCAAAGAATTCTTCATGCCACAGCCACTTGCGCAGATTAGGTATTCCAGCAACACAAATCAGAGAACTCTTGATGTCACAGCCACTTGTGCAGATCAGTTATTCCAACAAGACAAATCAGAGAATTTTTGACGTCTTAACTACTTGCGCAGATTAGTTATTCTAGCAGGACAAATCAAAGAATTCTTCATGGCGTAGCCACTTGCACAGAGAACTTGTTCTATCAAGAGAAAGCAGAGAATTAACATGTCACAGCCACTTGCGCAGATTTGTTATTCTAGCGAGAAAAATCAAAGAATTCTTCATGTCACAGCCACTTGCGCAGGCTAGTAATTCTAGCAAGAAAAATTGAAGAATTCTTGATGTGACAGCTACTTGCGCAGATTAGTTATTCTAGCAAGACAAATCAGATAATTCTTCATGTCACAGCCATTTGCGCACTTTAGTTATTCTAGCAAGACAAATCAGAGAAGTTTCATGTCACAGCCACCTGCGCAGATTAGTTATTCTAGCAAGACAAATCAGAGAATTCATCATGTCACAGCCACTTGCGCAGACTAGTTATTCTAGCAAGACAAATCAGAGAATTCTTGATGTCACAGCTACTTGCGCAGATTACTTTTGATAGCAAAACAAATCAACGATTTCTTGACGTCACAGACATATGCGCAGATAATTTATTGTAGCAAGACCAACCGGAAAAATTTTCATGTCACAGCCACTTGCGCAGATTAGTTTTGTCTAGCAGGAAAAAGCAAAGAATTCTTGACGTCACAACCACTTGTGCAGATTAGTTATTCCAACAAGACAAATCAGAGAATTCTTAACGTCACATCCATTTGCGCAGATTACTTACTCTAGCAGGACAAATTAAAGAATTCTTCATGGCGTAGCCACTTGCGCAGATTACTTATTCTAGCAAGAGAAAGCAAAGAATTCTTCATGCCACAGCCACTTGCGCAGATTAGGTATTCCAGCAACACAAATCAGAGAACTCTTGATGTCACAGCCACTTGTGCAGATTAGTTATTCCAACAAGACAAATCAGAGTTCTTGACGTCACAGCCACTTGCGTAGACTAGTTATTCTAGCAAGACAAAGCAAAGAATTCTTCATGTCACAGCTACTTGCGCAGATTAGTTACTCTAGCAAGACAATTTAGAGAATTCTTCATGTCACAGCCACTTGCGCAGATTAGTTACTCTATAGCAAGACAAATCACACAATTCCTGACGTAACAGCCACTTGCGCAGATTGGTTATTTTAGCAAGCCCAAACCAGAGGACTCTTGATGTCACAGCCACTTGCGCAGATTACTTATTCTAGCAAGACAAATCAAAGGACTCTTGATGCCACAGCCACTTGCGCAGATTAGTTCTTATGTGTGGGGGAGGGGATGAGGGGGCGGAAATGTATAACTCTTGAAACTCTAAATCTTTACAACCATGTCCAATTTGCTTTACAGTTGGCATGATCACGTTTAGTAGATACATGCTCATAATGTCAATATCTTATATTTCATTAATCGTAAGTAAGAATAAACGTTTTTTCTCGTAAACAGTAAATTAGAACCATGCCAATTATGACTATGGTGTGGTGCTTGTTGGATTCACATCATATTTTGCATTATGTTATAGTAAATTATTGATATATTATTATATTGACTTTCTTCTTCATGCAGAAAATTTGTTTGAATGAAAAATACAAACGGTCATATCTCTTTAAAAAAGAAATAAAAAACCCTGTTTTTTTAATGTTTTCATTCAAGTATTTTTCATTTCACAGATGTTTTCCTTTTCAAATTTTGAATTTGATATTTATATTGCGCACCGGAACCTCAAAACTTTTGGTTTTCTGGTTCTGGTTTTGTTACTTCGTTTTAGAGATTGCAATATACAGATATAAGGAAATATCTCAAATGAAGACTTGTCAAATCAAAAAAAAAGGAAGACTTTTTAAGCGATCTATTTTAAAAGATTTTTGTGGTTTTGGGTTTTCTATCTTCAGTTATCGGTTTAGAAAACTTATGTAAAGTTTACAAATGTATTGTGATTGTTATATCAAGGTGAGTTATGATAGAGATGGGATAGAAACAGAAACCTTGACAACATTTAATGCTTACAGAAATAGATTCAAAACAATACGTTAAAATACGTGTTGGAACAAAGCATATCACATTATTATTATTATTATTATTATTATTATTATTATTATTATTATTATCATTATCATTATCATTATCATTATCATTATTATTATTATTATTATTATTATTATTATTATTATTATTATTATTATTATTATTATTATTATTATTATTATTATTATTATTATTATTATTATTATTATCGTTATTATTATTGTTATTATCGTTATTATTATTATTATTATTATTATTATTATCATTCAAGAAAATTAATGCCCAAAACCGTATCCTAAAGGCTTATGCCGTTCTCAAGTTATCGATATTTGCAGTTGTAATATAGAATTTTCAGTTTGTGTTGAAATACTGCCAATCCTACCTGCCTACTATCATAACATCATTCCGTCATTTGCCGTATTAGAGATTTGCAGACTACAAAACTCTTTATTTTTCCATCGAATTAACGAAAAAGACCTAAGGTCACTAGTCAAGTCATGTAGTGCCGACCGTATGTCGGAATGGATTTGTTTCGGGACTTAATAATTTGCCACAGATCGCCGGGCCCGAATGATGCCTGGGAAACTGGTTTTGTAATTTATGACAATTGGCCAAAATTTTCAGACATTCATTTGCAACATATGGGGTGTGGTGGTTGAAAACCAATGAAGTCCCCCCTCCCTCCGCTTTTAACGGCCTTGCATCTCGGCGTTATTAATGACTACGAAGACATCTTAAAGTGAAAATATCTTAACAGTCTTATAGGTTACATACTTAAATCGCTTTTATTTATTTCTTTACGTCTAACCCATTGCACTTTGCGCCAAACTGCCTATGAGTTAAATGATCACAATGAATTTTTCTTTATAAAACTTTTGTCTTTGTACAGAGAATAATGTCTCAGCCCTTTGACTGGCGTGAGGTGGACTGCCATCATTGTACTGATTGGAAGTTAGCAAGGAATAAAAAGCTAAACCCTATATCACTAGAAAAAAAAATTGACCAACACTTGCAAAACGAAGACAAAAACATGTATATAGAGGGCTTACTGTTCAAGGCGTACCTTCACTATTCAAAATTGGAAGGAGGGGGCCAATGGAAAACCCTGGATCCAAGGAGGGCTTTGCAAATACTTGACGAAACCGAGCAATATATAGCAAAGTTGGAAGATAAAGATGCCAAAATTGGATATTTGTCGATTGTTTACGCATGCAGGTTATGGATATTAGACAAACAAGATACTAAAAGAATGAAAACGTACGAAAAAAAATTGAGGGACTTATACACCGATCAAATGAATAAAAATTCAATGGCGTATGTAAATTCAACGAGGGCATTCGCCCTCTCTAGAATAGGTCCAGTAGGACAACGAGAGGGTGTTCAATACTTCGATAAAGCGTTAGAGATACAACCAGAGAATACTCATTGGTTGTTTGGCAAGGCTTTGCTACTAGGAAGAATTTATCGCATTTTGTCAGGGCCGATTCTTTCAGATGGAACTTTTATATCTACCGGAGAAATACCAAAGTTAAGACAAACGGAAAAGGAATTGCTGACAGAAGTAATACGTTTAGACCCACAATATTATATTGCAGAGTCGTATCTTTGCCAGAATTTATATCATTCTGGACACAAGGAACGAGCAAAAAGGGTATTACTTCAAGATAGCATGAACTGCTCTAACAATTTGACTATTTTAGTAAACATGGCCGGATACTTCCGGAAAGTTAGAGATTTAGACACTGCCGAAACAATTTTGAAAAGCATAGACGTATCCAAAAGGTCTGCAGAAGTGTACATTCAGATTGGTTTATGTTATATTTGGAGGTACAACCAATTATACAAACTGAACAGACACCTTCACCAGGGGCAAAATATATTACACCTGCAAAATGCTTTGTGTAGCTTTGAAGAGGCAATAAGTTTGAATGAAAATCACACTGTAGCCTTAATATCAAAGGCAGAAACACTAGCTAAGTTAGACAGACAAAATGATGCTTTGAGTGAATACGCGAAGCTCAAAGCCCATTACTATGACGATCCACTCACAATGTTTTATGTTCTGAAATCAATGATCTATTTGAGGCCATATCAAACTTACCTCGCTGATGAGCGTCTCCAGTTTATCAGAGAATTTATTGATTTATGTGTGAAATTCCACAGTTATGTCCCCAAAAATGCCGTAGATCCCGTAGTTTTCAATGCAGAGTGTGAACACATTGTTTTCAAATCATTCGAGGAAATAAGAAGTCATTGTAAGAATATGTTTCCCCACAATGTGTTTCCCCGCACTATATTGGCATGGACCCTGTTGCAAATGCACAAGTATACAGAAGCGTATGCCACATACCTTGGACTGGAAGCTACACTAAGACGTGGTGAAGCACTGGATGAGGAAAAAAGAGTTATTTACATGTCAGAAATCCTCCAGGGAATTGCCATATCGTGTATTAAACTTAAAATTTTTGATGAGGCACGGGAGGTCATAGACAAACTCGAAGAATACGAAGATTGCGACCACTCTTCACTGTCATTGCTTAAAGCGGACCTGTTCCTGAATCATGCAAAGATGTTGAAAACCGAAGGCTTGGGTTGCGAATTATTTTTATCAGCCATTGAACCCCTCCTTCTGCATGCAGTGAAACTTGGCAGCATGGAAAGTTGCTACCTCCTTCTTGATGAATACAGAAAAGAGGAAGTTTTGACTTCAGACAGAGCTAGAGCGGTCGCTGACATTGAAAACTGTTGTGAAGGTTCTGATGATTCGTTGCTCCACACTATTTTTGAAATTCCAAATGCGTCTTTAGCAAACACTCCAGAACTCTCAAAACAAATCATTAGACATATGGTTGAAAAACTTTTGAATTCTAAAGATTCCAAAGAGTACATATCAAAGATGCGTAAAACCTACGTGAAATTAGAGCGTGCAATTTCTGATTACAAGAAGAACAATAATGAAAGTATTGATTGGAGTTTGAAACCCGAAGACGCTGTTGCTGCAGTAGTCGGAGAGTCCGAAAAGAAAAGTGTTGATTGGAGTTTTGAAGTCGCAGAGGCAGCCAAACAGTTTCTCTTCGAGGCAAGATCTGCTTTGGATTGTGCTTTTCACAGTCTTCGGGAGTCGGTATGATTAATACATTTTTCGAATTTCTATTATCACTTTGTCAGTCAGTCAATGGTAGCTCTATGTTTTGCTGCGGGAGTGGGGAGGCAGCAAGAGATGACCCGTTGAGCTGTATTGTACGTGAATTTATAGGTTAATTTTCTGTAAGTTTAATTGTTTTGTGAAACACAAATACTATGCATGTAACTGTATTTGTGTATGGTAGAAGCTCAGGGAAAAATTTGTACCCTTAGTCTAAAATCCAAATTAAATTATCGGGAAAACTTTTTAAATTTGAAAAAGTAGATAAATGTAGATAATGGATTGCAAAGGATAGAACCCTTTCAACATGATAAATCATACAATAGTAGATCCCAATTCGGTAAATTCACCAATGTATTCCCAGTGGTGTATTTAGTGGCAGATCAGGGAGAGGGTGGAGGTTATAGGGTAAATTGCCCCCCCCCCCCCGCCCCCTACCCTTCCTGGCTAAAATCCATAAGTTAATCATTCATTTGAAGGAAATTTTTTCAATTTCCTTCATTTCAGGCAATTTTTCAGTCAATTTTATTAGATTATTGGGACACTTCATTCATTTTCGAGTAATTTTCTTTTCCAATTTTCCAATAATTTTACCAAAATTGGCAGTATGTTTTACACAAATTTGCAATAATTTTACTTCAATTTTACAATTTTATGTTAACGGGAAGGTAAAATCTAGTTTTCCCCTTTTCCTCACCGTTCCTACCCTCTGGATAAAGCCCTTTTCCTACAATTACCGTTGCCCCTCCCCCATCCTCTCGGCATTGAAAGCTGAATACACCTATGTATATTTCCCCATCCCCGATGAAAGTGGATTTCTGTTTGCTGCATTCTGACAATGATGCGTTTGTAACTTCTGATGTGGCAAACAACAGCATGTGCAAAATTGAGGAAACGTGTGATGTCACACGGAATACATCTCTACTTTATATGATATCTTCCTATTCACAGGAACGTCGTTTAACCCAACCGCTACCACCCCGTGACAAGCAAAAGGAGAGAACACCAAAAGGTTATCTGATCTGTTACGATTGGCCAACGCAAAAAGTTGCGCCGGTCAAAAGTCAACTTATCGGACACCTCCGAACAGAATTTAAAATAACTGATGATGAAAAAATACCTGAGTCATTGGTTTCACTCTTAATAAAGGTAAGCATGACTTCCAGTGTTGTAGTTTCCATTGAGTGTTTTCAAATAAAGATCTACATCATAAGAGAATATGTCAAAAAATAGTCTTTACATTATCAAAATAACACTAAATATGTGAAAAGTTTTTTGAAAAAAATTCAGAATGATCTAAAAGAAGAACTACAGCTAAAATTGTTTAATATAACTCTTTTATTTTAATTTCCCAAATTCTAAATATCAAAGGTTCTTAATGATCGTTCTGAGTAAATGTGTTAATAGTATGCAATATCTCAGAAGGTATGGTCAATTTTAACTACCCAATTTAATTGCTATTAGGCTGTTAAGCCCAGGCAAACTGTGAACATTGGACTATTTTCTGTGCTCAGCTTAAATCTAAAACTAAAATAATCATCATTGTCAGCAAGAAATTTGCACCGCTAGAGCTACTACATTATTATACAAACATGAAATATAGATCTGTTTGAAAATGGCAACGTAACCATCGAAATATGGTCACGGCACTATCATAAGAATAAGTATCGTTTAAAGGGACATCGCATGCACCCAGCGAAAATAAGATTGATATCGTATAGCAGACAAGTTAGTAAACAATGAAACAAGTAAACAATGAAATACATTTTACAACAGTCAGACAGCTGAGCAAATCGATTTCAACAAATATTGGCAGAAAATCACGAGTATAAAAAGTGTATACTAGTACGAGTACAGAGGTCACGAGCACGAGAACTTAAATTTACGATTAAAGAAATATACTGGAGTATAAATACGAACACGTATTTAGGACTGTAAGTCTGCCCTACGCTAATGAACTGTTGAACGGAACTATGAATACAATTTTTCACTGACTGCATCTATTTTTCATTTGAATTTGTGTATGTAGAAGCAGCCAAAGACAAACAAAGAAAACAATTGGATGGCTGCGTTGGCCAAGTTTGTTAACAGGATTAAACATGAAGACGGAGAGCTTTCACATCATGTGACCTTGCCACAACGTATAGAAACACATTTGCCAGAAGGAAAAATTGATCAAGATTTCACATTTTTTCCAATCAGTCTGACTGCGAAGAGAAGTCTAGCCGCAGGAGGCAGTCCAGCTGTGAAAAACAGTCTAGTTACGACGAGCAGTCTAGTTGCGAAGAGCAATCTAGCTGAGAAGAGCAATCTAGCTGAGAAGAGCAATCTAGTTGAGAAGAGCAATCTAGCTGAGAAGAGCAATCTAGCTGAGAAGAGCAATCTAGCCGAGAAGAGCAATCTAGATGAGAAGAGCAATCTAGCTGAGAAGAGCAATCTAGCTGAGAAGAGCAATCTAGCTGAGAAGAGCAATCTAGCTGAGAAGAGCAATCTAGCTGAGAATAGCAATCTAGCTGAGAAGAGCAATCTAGCTGAGAAGAGCAATCGAGTTGAGAAGAGAAATCTAGCTGAGAAGAGCAATCTAGCTGAGAAGAACAATCTAGCTGAGAAGAGCAATCTAGCTGAGAAGAGCATAGCTGAGAAGAGTTTTGAAGAAGTTCAGAAAATTGTAATTGAGTTGGATAAATGGAAAATGAGTGATTCTGAATTGTCTGCATTATACAAATAGTAGTCTTTACCAGTTGACCCGAAAGCTGTCAGCTGATCGCACCCTGCTCTTTTCCGATGTATAAAAATACAAGCATATGCCATGGCATTGCAGGGTAAGAGTTTGAGAAGTGGCATAAGGACAGTTCATTCGCATCTAATTTTGTTTTTAGCAATCTGTTTGAATAAAGCAGGTCTCCATTTCGGTGCTTAATTCTGTTTTAGATTTTTAAACTTTCAAAGGAAAATATTGCAAAGGTTTTTTTTTTTTCAAGCTTTGGGGGCCTATTCCTTAATTTCAAATATGAACGACGTGCATTAACAGGGTTCATGGACGAAACGCTTTTGGAATCATTTGGGCAAAGTAACCTAAGCTTCATTAAGTAAGGTCTCTTATTAATCTTAATAAATTCATTTAAGTTAACTTGCAAAGGGGTCATTATAAACATATATTGACAAACAAAGCAATATTTTTCTTCATACAACACTTTTACATTTCACTATAATAGTGAGCAGGAGCTGGGGTTCAGCACGTCAAACAAGTTTTTTTCACAGCAAATAATGAATGCTGTGCTTATATATGTAGCAGGTGATTTTCTAACATTTGGAAGAAAGGGACATGTTTTTAGAGCTTACCGTTCAGTCGCCATCTCTTTGCAGTGCATTATTTTTCGTTTAATATTTTTTCTTATACTTAATTGCATAGCCATTAAAATGCAAAAAGAAATTATATACTACCTTCGAAAGTGGTTAATAATGTTGTCAGATTTATTTATATGATCAATTTTCCTGCAACAATCTAACATGAAATTCCATCAGTTGAAAACTTCAAACTGACCAAGATAAAGTGTTGAAATTAAGGTTACTCCTTCAAATATTAAAATGGCTATCTTCATCGTTAACATATGGCATCTCCTACATCCTTTGACGTTGAATAGTGGTTACCACAGTCGGCTAGGGTATCCTAAGTAACGTAAAAGGATTGTGAAAGTCAATCCGTGAACCAGATATATTAAAAATTGTCTTTAAAGGATCGGGATTCCTTCTCTTTAAATATTGTCAAAGTTGTTAGGAGAGTACTGTAAAAGAGACTTGTGACATCTTGTGAATCTTCAAAACTAGATCGACTGAACCACAATTTAGTTTCTGTGTACTACTTTCCAGACATAGGCAGAGGTTTTTAAGCTGCAAAAGAATCGCAGGACAAAATATGATAGAATACATAAAGAGTTTAGGAATCCGAGACTGTGACGTCACAACTGTTCTTATTTCAGTAATTTCTAAACAAATGATACCAAACTTTAAACTTAAAATATTTCCTACATGGAATAAGATTTTGAATGTTCTCACCATTTGGTATCTTTTGAAAACCTCTTTCATATAAGATATAAGACTTGCTTGACCCTTGAACTAATCCTTTAACTTCGTACCACAACCAGCCTCATTTATTTTAATTTGTAATTAATGTTATTCTCACCAGGGCAGTAGCCTAGAAACCTTGAATTATTGGGGAGCCAAGATGACATCGAATGTGATCGATACATGCATGCTAAGGAATCGATAAATCAATCCTTACTGGCTTACTTCCGTAATTTGTTTCTTTTTTATTTCAAAAGTAAGCATTATTGGCCCACAGTTGAAGGTTTTTAGTAAAACATTGAAGATGTTTGGTCCAAAATTGAAAATTTTCTGGCGCCGATAAGTTTCGGTCTGAACTTAATTATACTTCAGTCGATACGAATGTAGATTAATCTGTATGATTAATTTCAGTTGATTATATTTATGTCTTTGACGATCTTTGGGAGCTACGACAGTATTAGTGGGATCAAGTCCTCAACAGCCCCCTTAGACAGTGGCACCGCTGGAGTTCGATTTTTATGTTTTCAGTTGAATTATTAACTTCTTACAGTCTTATATAAGTGTGAATTTATTGCACATTACACAAAATGTTAGCATGATTTTTTGATTTCCATTGTAATATAACAGGAAACTATATCCAAAGACTTAACAAACCAAAAGGAGTAAAGGGCTCACGATATTTAGAGTAGAGCGGTGAGGGGGAATTCAGAGACCATCATTTGGTGGAACTAGAATAATCCCATTATTTTGGTACTTATTTGGGATTAGACTTGTTGTACAATTGTTAGCGCTGTGACTCCTGCGTTTCATTAAATTCAATGCAGCTTTATGGGTCCAAGTGGCTCAATATTCCTCTAGCTTCGTTAGGATTGAAAGCAAATGATAATATTACATTTTTGATCCCATTATAGAAAACGTATGGTCATATAGGTACATTAGACCATCCATATGCCCCCTGCCCTTAAACTAAGGAGCTAGTACCCCTTGCTTAAACCCCAACTAAGAAGCATTACCAAAATAAAAGCAATGTGTCCCCTTAGCGATGCCACTGGGCAGTGTCTATGTACAATGACGGACCGTATTTTTTATGCAACAGAACATCTATGCCAATAAACCCTAACTAAGACGCATTAACAAAATAAACTCAATAACAAAAAGGAGAAACCATGTTTTGTTGATGAAACCAACTTTGTATCATTTGTCCCTCTATATTTGACTTCTGTAATAGACAATCTTTATCACCCAACCCATTCTTCCAAAGAAATCAATGTATTCTCAGAGACATTGATGACTTCAACCCAAGTTCAATGACACTTAGCAAGAAAACTTAGGTTAACCTTGGGGAAAGGGGAAAACCAAAATGATGATTGCACGTTAGAGGCAAAATTATACTGATGACCAACGACTCCACACCCCTTACTAAGGTCACCGACAGCACTAACTTGATGTATAATATTCATACATTTCTACTTCTTTTAAATCTTTGATGAAATGAACGTTATTTTCTAAATACCATAGTTCATCTATATACAGAGATTGGTATAGATATAGATGTAATTAATCCGGGAGATTTATAGACAGAGCAACAAAATCGCATACAAATTATAGTTACATGAGCTTAGAACAACCATCCTCCCAAACTTAGATGATAACTTGGAAGTGCTAATATACAACCACTTTCCACTCCACTTCGGCATTGGTTCACTTTGTGTGCACAACATCCAATGGTCCAATCTCTTGTTCTAGCAGTTTTTTTTATATTAAATTGAATAAATTAGAACGAAAAGGGTCTATGCTAATATTCCAAAGAAGAAGTGAGCATGCGTACAATATGTATCTAAACAATGATGATGACTGCCTTTCCCTACCTACTGCCCTATATATACAAAGCACACAGACAAAAACAAATTGATCATGTGTTCATTACTGTCTGACTGTATGATTTGGAATCAACACGCAGGTTGTTGACCAAATATATTTTCAGGCTCTACAAATACCGGTTCTTTCAATTTTCTTTGAGGATAAGAATTTTTGAATTTTTTGAGGGTACAGGGAGTTCAGAGACCCCATTCCCTCAGCTCGCCTCCCCCTGAAACAAAAAAAACCCCTATATTACCCCCTCCTCAAACACATACACAATGGCCCACAATATTGAAATATCTAGAATCCAAATATTTTCTTATAACCGTTCATTGTGGTATATGGGACAGATTGTATGAATGCTCAATCGATTGAACAATCAATCAATTGATTGAACATAGTATACCCTCATGCCTACTTAACCTTCCCATCATCCCTCACTTACACATATTCAGGTATCGCACAACGTCAGTCGAGGGGCTGTATGCTACGGGTTTTTTGTTGGAGGGGGGGGGGATAGGGGGAGGCTAAGCCTCCAATAGCTACCACTTAGACTTGTCACGACACACCCACATACTCCCAGACTTTCATATTTCTTTCTTCCTTCTCTCTGAAAATTGAATTAATTAATGATATGTAGAAAATTGGGATTTTGGATGCCATCAAGTGTTTTGGGTCTTCGCAAAACCTCAGTTTTTGCAACTCATTGTAAATCGTATTATTTTTGTGGGTGTGGAGTATTCAATGTTTTAGGGGTGGCGGATCGATGGAGACAGTTCTTCTCTTTGATGACATGTACTTTCTTACAAATTGTACCTCTTACAAACAAAGGAATATCTGGAGTCAACGACGATAGATGAACATTTGAAGAAAGCGCCCCTTGAAAAATAGACGGGATGAAATTGCCAGTGTCATTTTCATCCCGTTTAAAGGGCACTCTCCCAACGAGTTGAAAAAGTATTACGCAATTATTCGGCCACACAGGTAGTTCAGACAACTCATTAAAAAATGTTGTAATTTTATAAAAACTTAATATTTGAGGATCAAGAAGTTCTTACTTGATTCAATTACACCCTGAAAACTAGTTTAATTATTTCATTTGGTGAAGAAATCGTAAACATAGCACTATTTTCAGCAGCGTAATTCTGAGTGACTTTCAAAATCTTTCCGACCATTAGCGTAATCTGCCCCCCTTGACACCATTTCGATAAACAATCCTGCGGTTAACGCCATTTCCATTCATCAGTGCAATATACGCGTAATATACTTTGTGCCTAGAGGTCATGAGTTATGCACCATTGAGCATACATACGTGAAGCAAACACGTGCAGTGCGAAATGTATTTTCCAAAGATAATGGTAGGCAATAGCAATTACGAGATAATCATACACATAAACTCATACTTCTTTGAATATGACTCAATAAATTTATACATTGGTTACTTATGAATAAACAAGAAATACACTTTACAAGTTTCTTTATGTCTAAAACTCAACAGACATAACATATATTAATGTTATTCAAATAAAAACTCCCCTCGTTTTGCCGTTATACGGGGAGGAAGTTTTATTGTTAGAATGCTGCTCTTGATATTTCGTAACTTCGAAATACATTTACGTGGACATACAAAGTATTGCGTCAATTTCGATGTTCAAAGGTTGAATCTGCTAACAATTTGTCCAATTAAAACAAAAATTACATATTTCACATCTTTAGAGGGCAAATTTTGTAGAAATACATTAAATTCCTTATGTTCCTATTGGGGAAATTATGTCATCATGCACAATATTTCAATACAGAATTGAACAAAATGGCAGCCTCCATGTGTCAACTTCAAACATGAATAACCAGAGATAAGAATAAGATTTTGACTTGCTGTTGTTGGCAGTTGGTTAAGATTTGTATCATCTATCTCTCAATCATTCAGGTTTGTTTCCTTTTTTGCAATCCTTTACAGAAGTATCCCACAATTCAAGTTCAAAGTTTGTATAGGAATAACATAAGAATCAGACACATTTCGAGCGCGGGGAACTCAACCACTATAAAGGGCTTAAACTTTTCTTCACGATTTAAAATAATGGCACATAAATTATCTTTTCACCGTGCGCTTTTAAATTCAGCGGGCGCTTTTCTATAAATTTAAAAAAAAGAGTGACTTCTGATTATGTATTACCGTTGGGCAGTCGAGTTTTGACAAGATTTTTTGAAGAAAAACAGTTTTTCAACTTTTGTTTGGGAATTATTTTTGACAACGTTACAATGTTAGTCAAAAATAATTCCCGAACAAAACTAACATAATTTTTTTCTTCAGAAAATCTTGTTAAGATGCGATTGCCTAACGGTAACCCATAATACAAAGTCACCACTTTTGTTCAAATTTCTCAAAAAGCGCACGGTGGATTTTAAAAGCACACTGTGAAAAGATAAATCATATGACAAAATATATAAAAGATTTGTATGACATTTTACACCTGCATTATTTTGGACCTTTCTTCAAGCTTTGATCATTTAACATAATAGTAGCAGAGCAACTATATGGTTTGACATCACAAAATATGACGTCACAAAATACTTGATTTTTTTCAAAAAGTACCTCGTTTCCAACAAGCGAACCCGTCAAAAGGTGTTTCTAAGTTGCCCCTCCATCGTATTCAATTATCAAACCTTGGTGATAACATAGGTGCAACGAAAATGTAAGGCACAGGGACTCGCCTGATAGACTACCATGACATTACACAATGCAAAAACTCCAAAACGGATAAAATATCAACATAAATCTTAAACCAATTTGTTTCTTTGATAATCTTCTATCATATATATTAAAATTAAAATTCACGGGAATATTCCTTTCAGTAATTTTTCAACAGTTACTGTTCAATACGACCTTTGTTAATTCAAATTTCAATGACGACCGAGAACTCCATATCTTTACCTGCGATAAGAGGTGTCAAAATTGCGCAATATCCAAACCGTTATTCCCCCAAACGCAAGTTACTGGACTTTGGCAATGCAACCTCATGATTGTACAAACATCAATAGCTGAGCAGTGCCTGTGTGAACTGATTAAGGATCGTTGCAAAATTGAACAAATTATTGTTTAACGACATTTTGGGATCTTCTTCAATTTTGTGATTCTTCGCAGTGCGGTCAAAACACATCTCCGATTGTGCTACTTTTACTGTCAGCGTAGATAACTGCGCCCATAATATGCTGTGAATAAGCGGCTTTTATGGTATTGATACTGTATATAGGTCTATAAGATTAGTGGTAAAATTAAAATCTCATTCAATTTGACAAACATACTACGCACTAGCTGCAATACTGAGTGAGACATCGTTACACAAACTTGGAAAATCGTTTAATTTTGCGTAAGAAGTGATCAAACATTTTATCTAACGGATAGTCTCTTTAAGAAGGTAGGTTGGAGGTTATTTTAAAAACAATAAATGATAGCCACTATCTTTAAGATTAAAATTAACTTCATAGATAAAATTGTGCTTTCATTTAGGCCTATTTTTCAGTATTGCCTATTGTTTCATTATAAAATGTTACAAGAGCATGTTACTGACATGTTTAGGCAACATTTTATCTTTGGAACAGTCTGTCAGAATACATTTCAAAATTTATTCCCCTTAAAATGGCTTTACTTCAAATTTTAACAGTCAACTGCTTTAAACCATTATCTTGCGGCGGGCCTTTAGGAGAATGCAGTTTGATCGCCAGCCGTATGAAGGTGGTTGATATCTAATCCTTATCCTGTGGTTTGTCAAACTACTGAAAGGTAGGGATGAAAAACGCATTTGAAGAAACTGCAGTGACTTACATTTACCCTTGATATATATTTGTTTGCCAGATCTTAAATTGGCGATGGCCACTTCATTTTCTGAATTTGTCTGAATCTGTGCTGGATTTATAATTGCCCGTATAATTATGACTAGTTATTGTTGCAGCTTTGCATTGACATTAATTGGAATTTGAAATGACACAACGATGAATTGTGTGACAATTTAAGAAAATATTTTATTTCTAGGCAATCATTCTTCAATTTAAGAAAATTTGATCAATTTTTGAGAAATTTGACCAGCATTTTAAATAACTTTACCACTGAGCTTTTTATTCAATTTTACTTTCATTTTCATGTAACTTTCTTCCACTTTAAGGAAACTTCCTTCATTTATGGCAATTTTCGGGAAATTTATAGGTAATTTTGAGAACCTTTTTGTCAATTTTCGGGCAATTTGTTGACAAATTTGACCAAATCCTGATTATCTTCATTTTCGAGAAATTTTCTTTAATTTTGAGAAAATTGCCCTAATTTTTTGCAATTTTGGGGATATTTTCTTCATTTTTAGGCAATTTGGAGGTACAAATTTTGAGAAATATGTTGATATATTTCATCAAAATTTCAAATAATTTGACCAAATGTACCTTGAATTTGACCAATTGTTTCAGTTACAGTATATGTTTCAATTTCCCAATTTTACCTGCCAACTGTGAAAACCGGAAAGGTGAAATCCTTTCAGGCCATATACTATTTTGGGGGAACCAAGCCCCCCCCTCCCCGTCTCGGTCCCTGTGACACCAGAATATAAAGTGCCTCCAAAAGCATTAGCAAGTCCGTCTTTTCTTATTGTTAATCACAGCACAGAAAAATACTATTAATGGTTGAATGTTTGGTCAAATGCAATAAATGTGTATCCTTATTAGTTTTTTACCTATCTTGCGGTAATTACTGTTGGTATCGGTGCGAAATCCCGGACAACAACACTTGGCACTTTTTCCTTTCCACTTATATTCCTCTAGCTCAGTCAATGTTGCAGATTTGCATTTGCCAAAAACTGTTCTTGCAAATCGCACACAAAGATTGAATAGGGGTTGAAGGAATGAAAGTGCCAAGACTTTTGTTTTTGGTTTGTCTGAATTATACTGAATTGAATGTAATTACAGGAAAGAAAGAATTCTAGTAATATTGAATGCTAATGATATTCAAATTGCAGAAATGAATTTATTTAACTTGAAATATCATTTGTGTAGTACTTAAACCTTTCTCTGAAATCATGGCGTATAAATGACAATATAAGGAAATGAAGAGTAGTAATGGAAGGAAGTCACTTGAAATCATTTTATAATTTTAATATGCGCATGAATGATTTAATAAACCTCTACAAATGGCTGGCCATGACCAAAAATGTTTGACGGAGGCAATATTTTAATGCCGCTTTCACCACATGGTGGTAAATGTAGGCCAGAACTGATTTTCGCGTGTTTCGTTTTTTTCAAGGCATTATTTACAATTTACTGGCTTTATAAAAAATGGTCGCTACGCTCCAAACACTTATTATGCTGTTGAAAGGCCATTTGGCCATTAAAAGCGCCCATTTCTTATTAATATCGCCCATCATGCTACGTGCGATAATTTTCGATAATATCTCACAATATCGTGACTCATGTGACGTCACAGAATTTCTTTTTCATTTTCGCACTGTCATTTTCTGGTGCAAGCCGCATTCTTTGTTGTTGACAAACATACAGTAAGCTATGCAAGCCGGGGAACATTTAATTTTGTGTTAAGCTCACGATGGGAACTCGATGGGATTCCGAATCAAATTAAAAGACTATTAACGTTTCGTGAATACTCCTAAAACTGTCACAAATACGTTCAAAATATACCAATCGTACGCAACTTCCCCTCAAATGCAGTGCCCTTTTTCCCCCTCCCCCTTCCTCCCCGCCAAATTAAAACATCTTGTGCCAACTATTATGCTACAGTGGTCGTTCGATGAGGATCATTATTATGGCAATGTTTTGAAGTTTCATTGGTTTTTATTTATCCCAATATGAAAGGGTTTGTCAAATTGAAATCACCAACGCGTCATGACTAAGATAATTTGTGTCGGTAATTTGCTTATTTTCAAATAGTGTTTAGATTTTGATTTCGCGTAATCAGATCTACGCTCCCATTGGGATCTTCTGATTGGGAGATCGAAACATGCGCATTGACCATAATTTAAGCTGTTGCACAGCCCAATCTGCTTTTCAAAAGCTATTGAAATTGGTTTTTAAAAATGTCTTTGTTTTGAATATTTCATTGGTTTTTATTTATCCCAATATGCAAAGGTTTGTCAAATTGAAATCACCAACGCGTCATGACTAAGATAATTTGTGTCGGTAATTTGCTCATTTTCAAATAGTGTTTAGATTTTGATTTCGCGTAATCCGATCTACGCTCTCCATTGGGGATCTTCTGGTTGAAATTAGTTTTTAAAGATTTCTTTAAAATTCCCTGGTGAAAGTTTAAATTTGCACTGCTTGAAAATGGAAGAAATAATTTCATCGTTTGTTGAACCAATCAGCCAATCCCCAAGCACTGACAAGGCGTTTCTTTTCTTACACGTATTCCGCCCACTAGAATTTATGAATATGTAATTAGTTCAATCATGCCATTTTCCGGCGATAATTTCGTAGTCAAAGCTTCGATGAAACCCCATCATTTTCACAAAACTTTTAGTTAAAGGATAAATAATTTTGTTCATTTTCTTGAAAACCTAATTAATTCTTTAATTTTTTTATATGAAATCTAAAGACGAAAAGAACGTTACAAAACGGAAACACGCTTTAAAATTCTTCCTCGTTATGTCGTGAACCACCCTTCATACAAGCTGATTTTTGACTATGTGAGAAAAAATTCCTTACCCAGGTCTTTTGAAAGAAGTTGAACAGATAATTTGGAAAAATGGTCAGCAGCACGGAAAATGCAGAGCTATTTTGATCAGTTTATTGACAAACTAGGCCCACATGCTCACGGGATATGCGCAAACGCTATTAGTTAAAACGCCTCCCCTGATTAACATTGCCGCGAAAAGAATTATATGCTTATCGTCAGATTGTGAACTTTGTGCCGCATGTCCATCACGTGTGAGAACAGTATGTGCATGTAAATTAATAATACAGCTACTATGTCCACAATTATTTCACTCCACAAGTAGCAGTATCACATTATCATAACTGTATTCCGTTTCGTTGCTCAAAAAAGGATAAATAAGCCCTAACGTTAGGCCCATCTTTTTTCCCCGAAAGTAATATTAAGCCACGGTTGCAAAGTGTCAATTTCTAATACGTTTAAGTGTAAAGGTTCAAACGTATTACGTGCCGAGGAAAATACTCTGGCAGATTTCAGCAGAATTGGGCACAAATTGTGCACTTTTCCTGAAAAGCGTGAAAATTAGTACACTTATAGAGTTAAATCTGCTGAATAATTCTGAATATAGGGCCAACGCGATTTCTTCCAAGATGGCCGCCAAATTTAAAATGGCCACCATTTAAGTGAAAGGATGATGTTTTGACATTGTAAGCTGTAGTAAATAGAAATAAACTACTGTATACCATCAATATTGCTATCTGAATAATATTTCCTTTATATCTTACATCATGCTTAAGTTTGATACAATTCAAAATGGCTCTCAAATTAAAAATGGCCGCCGCTTAGCTAAAATGGGTATCATTTTAGCAAAAACATAAACGGATTTCAAATTACAAGTGATCATGCAATAAAGTTATGTTACTAGTGAAGTTTTGTACTATATCAGTTGGATCCTTGTAGCAGATTATTAGCATGTTAGTGGACAGATAGTGTCTAGTATCCAATATGGCGGCAAATTCAAAATTGCAGTTGCGTTATTTGAAAAACATGTTTTTCGACTAATATTTTGACATTATTAACTGCAGTTAACACAAAGAAACAACTATATGCAATCAGTATTACCGACTGTTTCATTTTACCTTAATTCTCCAAATTTCCCATTTAAACATAGCTGTCAAATTTAAAATGGCCACTTTGTGTCCAATATGGCCGCTATTTTACCAAAATGTCCGCGATTTCACCAAATATGGCTATCATACGGTCTCAAATTACATTTGATTGTGCAATGTAGCCTTGCTATAAGTGAACTTCTGTACTAGATTAAAATGCGGTCTACCGTTCTATGTAGCTGATTAATACTGGGCATATGCTGAGTTTAGTATCTAAAATGGCTGTCATTTGATGAAAAAGTTGGGTGCTTGTTCGCCTAATTTTTTCTATAAATATTTACTTGGCAAAAATCAACAAGAACAATAATGTTAGTTATTTTTATGAATGTACACTAAAATTGTGGCGAAATTGAAGGGAGAATATTTGTCTGACACACACTTCCAGAAAAAAAAATCTTCAAAAATATGAATAATTATATGTGCTATTGTTTACCTAAGCATTTTATATAAAAAAAAGTCTGAGGCACAACACTTATGAAGTTGTAACAAAACACTTCTCAACAGAAATATGCTTCTTCATTAGAATCACATTCTCATACTCCATTGCATTTACAATATGATGTACATACGATTTCAGCTTTGACACATTTACATCCTCCTGAACATCGTCTTACAATAATGCAGCCACACTTGAGAAGTTACTGACATTGCTTTGATGTCTCAGGTAACGATGACCAGGGAGGTTAGGAAATATCACGATTCCACCCCTAGTGGCATGGATCAGGTAGTTATGGAGTGTATGTCCAGCTTGATATGCTTCTTGTTTTACATGCTGGACAAGGCAGCTGCTGCCAGGCTGTGGGGAATCAACTCTATGGACCTCCCGTTCTGTGGGAACAGTTCTTTCCTAGTGTTGTCTACACTTGGGTAAGGACTAATCTGATCATACATTAAAACAACATAGTGCTCTATATCATTGACATGGAATGAATCACGGCTTGCTCTGTAAGAGGGATTCATCCAGTGCCATCAAAAGCTTGTACCACATCTGGAAAGACGTTTAACATCTCCCACACTGTCAATCCATGTTGTTTTATCACAACAAATGAAAGCATAAAACACAAGTAAATATGCTGTTTTGTCTGGACTGAATGAATTGGTTTTAGAGTGAGATGGTAAGAATATGAAATGCTGTGTGAAACACTAACCATAAGTAGAAGATTTGTCTGAGCAAACAAAGATATGGACAAGACAACCACATCTGTATCTACAGTACGCAGTAATACTCTACGATATCCACAGCAGCATCCGCAGCTGGTATGTAAAAATGATATAGTGTCGACTTCTTCATGTGTACATGGAAATAAATCTTGTATATTCCCTTGAAGAACTCTATATTATCAATTTGCATAATTGTAGGAATGAAAAGGGTTGTAAAAACAGCTGCCAAATCAACTTTAGGCCGTCGTAGAAAGAAAATCAATTTTTGGATCTCTGCACGAACAAGAGATATTGGTAAAAGAGAGAAAGAAAGCTAAAGCTACTGTCCGTGATCTACTTTGCCAAAAGATTCATCAAGGCAGGTACTGCGAGCTAGACAAGTAGGACAGAACGAGTGCCAGGAAGGACAAACAGCAGTAACTGGACAAGACTGAAGAAACTGGAGCATGGACAGGCCACGATAAGATTCTCTATCACTTGGCAAAGAAGGTGACTGGCAAGAACTATGCTAGCATCTCAATAAAAGATGATTGAATGACCCAAGACCACAAGAATGTGAAAGAGCAATGATTTAGTTACTTCAAAGAGCTTGTAAACCGTCCGGCACCGAACCGCAGACTGCATAGGATTGGACATATTTATAATAAGCTTGACTTTTGTTAGGAACACCCACAAGAGAAGAAGCTAGCGCAGTACCAAAGCTATGACACCGTGAACCACATATGTCTTCTCAGCAAGACCTTATAGATGGCACAGGACATTCAGCTAACAGATCTGATAAAAAGCATGCAGGAGAACAAGTTATTGTTTGTTGAGTTAGGAGATAACCAGAGCAGATGGCGTAGATTGAAGAATGGTCTTCCCCAAGAAAGTGCTTGCACCGCTTCTCTTTAACATCTACACAAAATGACCAACAAAGAAGTGATGATACCTGCCGCTTTGTAAATGCTGATGGCTTGGGCATCACTGCACAAAATACTAACTTCACTGCTGTGAAAGATAGGTTGTCCAGCGCCTTGGATGAACTCACACCATATTATGAAGAGAACCACCTTCGTATTAATCCATCAAAGAGATACATTTATTTGTGAACTGGGGTGGGGTAAAAAGCCTTATTTTCCAAAATGTATTCATCTGAAAATTCAAGCCAGTGTAAGTATTCTTATAAATCCCATGCAACATTTTCTGAAAAAGAAATGACAGTACAGGACTTCATTTTCTTCCATTTTTCGTTTTGCTTTGTAATATATAATTTTGAAAGGTCTGGTGATATGTTCTATATATGAAAATACAATGAAATTTGGGTCAATACCTTTCAGACCATATATAGGAAGGCTTATACAGGTTTTGAGGCATGAACGTTCAAAGAATTTGTGATGGCATGCATAATTTTTGATGTGAACAAAACCTCCAAATATTTTTTGCAGTGTATCTTTCCATTTGAGCTGGCTTAATTGTAGATTTTGACTTTTATTCTTTTTCTTTCTGCAACACTTAGTCTCTCTTTCTAATCCTTTTTATTTTTATTGGCTATCTTCTTTTTTGTACCTATTTTTTGTGATCTCGAGTACATTTGAATTTGACTGTCTTAGTGCCGTTAAACATCAACAAAGAAACATTATATTTTTGTGGATAACTTGTTGCTTAGGTTACGGACCAATTAAATAGAAAAGTAATAGAGGAATGTCAAAAGATAAAATCAGGATCAGTGGCTTTTAACTTTGAACAGAATGTATTCAAAATTTCAAGCTTCAAAGTTTTTAGATAATATACAAACAAATACTCTTAAATTTAATCTACGTAAATATCCTAACCTGATACTGTGATGGTGAAGATGATGAGCTATCTGTCTGTTCTCTCTTTTGGTGACGCTTAGTATTTAGGTAAGTTCTTAGTACTCCAAGATTATAAATGATCCAGTTCCACGACGATAATAATATTGATCAATACGACCTACGATCTCTCTCAAAGTTTTAAGTCCGTGGGAGTTACAGGCTCACTTTCAAATTGGTTATGTTTTGCCGATTAAAGGATTAGATCAGGGGTCAAGCTTATATAAACGAGGTTCATCGTATATAAAAGAAGACTTCAAAATAAACAAAATGGGGGAGAAAGCATTCCAAAATCTTATTCCGTTAAAGAGATTTCTAAGTTTAAATTTTGGTATCATTTGTGTAAAAATGACTGAAATCAGACTAGTTGTAATTTCATAGCTTTAGATTCCTCAAAGTCTTTATGTATTCTATCATATTTCGTTTTGCGATTTTGTGGCTTAAAAACCATGGGATATGTCAAAAAATGGTAAAACTGAATCTCGGAAGGGTATTTATGAAATACCACCTGAAACAACTTCGAGAAAAAATCATTTAAATAGTAAAAAAATTAAATAAATTTCTTTAAAACACATGAACAATTTTAAAAAGAGTGGGGATATGATGAAAACGCCAACTT
>JAIGNY010004162.1:405000-432500 GCA_020152595.1 Chiridota heheva
GCCATTTTACCAATTTAGCAGTGCACCATTTTACCAGTACACAATTTGTTTTTAACAGTATCTTCTGATCTACAAACTTCTGCGTCCACTAGCTCCAAACAACTGGAACAGGAATCTGACTACAGAAAAGCTGCCCATAATTTTAATATCTGCTTCTATATGTTAAAATGGACATTTGCATACAAGTTGTTAATGCAATAAACAGTCAGACCTTTTATTTTGTATTTAAAGTTCTGTTGCTTTTCAATCATGTGCTATACAATTGTGAAGGAGAGTTTCCAAAGACAACTCCCAGTGCACCCACAGGCCCCTGTCAACCGCCACAAACCGCCTCAACCCTCCTCAATCTTTCCTTCTACCCCTCACCATTCAGGCCAAAATACCCAGCCCAACACTAATAGAATCCCACTACCAACCAACAAAAAAACAAATCTGCCCAATTCAGTACACCATCCACCCAACACTAATTCCCCAAATCGTCTCACAACGATGAGGAACCCCAATCAAACTTTCTTTCTCTATAACCCTCACTTTCGTAGATCACAACCCTTTCCAAGACATGGGGTTGGACAGCCCCACCGGACTCAGAGGCCCTCTTCCAAACTACTCTTAAATGACAGAGATCATACAATGGAACAGTTGCGGTCTCTCCGCCAACTTCGAAGAACTTAAACTTTTGATCTCCACATTCAAACCCAGCATTATCTACCTCCAAAAACCGTTCTGTCCTCTCCAGATTCCACCCCTAATTCGTTTGTTCACGGGATCCCATTTCTTCTCCCAGAACGTCAAAACAAACCCTGGCGGCTCTTCCATTTTCGTCAGAAATGACATCCTTTCAAGTTCCATCTAATCCAACCTCCAGGCTACCTGCCGTCTCTTGACCTTAGAAAAAGCCATCACTTTCTGTAACATTTACATCGCCCATGTTGTTAGAGGAGCTTTTCCTTTTGAAGTTTCGGATCATGTTCCAGAACTTGGAGGGGACGGTCTGGAGATCAACGTCTGCCTCCTCAACGAGCTCCTCCACCTATTTACACCCAGGTACTGGTAAACGTAGGTTTCAGGAGATCGTTTTCCAGCACGCAGACTGGAGTTTGATGGTCTCCTGGAGGTCGCCAACCTCTCTATCCCTGGCCTTGGCTCTCAAAGGGAAAAGAATGCGAAAGGTACCAAGGCCATCCTCCCCAACATCAAATATTCCCTTATTTCGACAACCTTGCTATCTTTTTGTCCTCCTCATGCTTCCAAATTTTCCAAAATAGCCTTCAACACTACCTAGACAACTTAGCTCACTGCTTCAACTTCTTAAAGACAAAACTGAAGCAACTCCTTTTTCGACTCCATTTCCAGGGCTTCCTCAACTTAAGCTCAAAAGACAAAACTGTCCTCATCCACTTCAACAACAATCAATTTCAAAGACTTAAAGTAATGAATTGCATAGAAATATTATTCTGTTTTTCCGTTCATACAACGCTACATATGTCAAAATATCTTCAAATTTTGATCAACCAAACTTGAAGTCAAAAATTAAAAGTACTGTTTTAAAATGTGAAGACTGTTCTGTTCCGAATATTCTGCTCTTCCTAATAGTGATATCCTTTTGACAGCTGTTTCCTTAGAAAAAATTAATCTTTTTTATCCCGAGCATGTTTGTAGCTGGGAATAGTAAACATTGTTTTCTATAATTAAGCACACATATAGTATGTTCAATCACGCTTGCGCATAAGCTTTGTATTATGGTACTACCTGACAGGCTCTCAGTAACGTTACAATTATCAAGATTGAGATTGCTGTGAAAATGACAGTTTTGAAGATTGGAATGGCCATTTAACCAGTTATTGTTGTCAATTTTCTTTTAAAAAAGTTTAAAGTAAACGTATCACTTAATTTTAGTTTTTAAACAGTATCTCCTGATCTACAAACTTCTGCATCCACTAGCTTCAAACACTAGGAACATAAAGACTACAGTATGTGCAGTTTTGACTTGTTCTTATGTCTGGTAATGCAATCAAAAGGCAGAACTTTTTATTTGTTGATGTAAATTTCCTTTACTTTTTAATCATGTGCATTTTAAAGCGGAGTACATCATGGTAGTCATAAGCCCAGTCAGCTTCTAGGTGGAGAAGACATTCCCATCAATTTCAAAGAATAGAAGTAGAGAAAGAAGTATTAGATAATTTCATAGAAATATGAAGATGTTTTCCCCGTTTATACATCACAAAAAAGGCTTAAAATAGTCAACAAATGTTCAGTAAAGATTAGTTTCAAACGTCACCGTGGGGAAAAGAAAAACAATTAATTTATGATATTAAAGTCACCTGAGACAATAGGCATTTGGGTTTCCAATTACAAACAGGCATAGAACATATCGTCGCATTCTGAGATAATCGCATTTTAAGTTCTTAATTCTGCATAAAATTAGCTCCTTTTACTAAAATGGATATAAGATGCATATTAATAGAACAATTTATTGGTAATATTGTCAACAATAAGCTGGATTAGGCTCATTTGTGGGATATGTTTAGGTCTTAAATGAATTTAGGACAATTTTGAATATGAGATATTTTAAGTATAATATTTTTTGGGGAAATCAAAAAACTCCTATGTCCGTAATCTTTTTTTATATAAATTCCATTAATTCTATAAAAAATTTATAATTAAACCACTTGATTTTTGATAAAGAGTTAGAACAATATGGATGAAATGAGGAGAAAGCGTACGTTTTCTACACTTGTTGATATGGTAAGAGACTATAAACGGATTTGGGTATTAGGAAAGTGAAATTACAAGTTGTTTGCAAACTTATAATATTCCATTTAACCTTCCCTGTAAATAAATATACCATGTTGTTATCCGCCAGTAAAAATGCTATGTCCACATATTTTCAATTTCGGCTGTGTTTAATGAAATGAAAACAGTTCTATGTCCAAATAGAATTATTTTTTTCCTACATGATGTTTAGTCAGATGTACAGTATAGAAAGTACTTTACTTGGTGAAAGAATATTTTCCAATAAAAATTTTTTTACCCAAAAATGGACATAGGACAAGTTTACTTCCCTGGGACGATATTTTCGCCCATGCTTAAAATTTCGCAGAAAAAAATTACTGGAGATTTTAGAACAATATGCAAAAATTGATGGTAATGTATAGCGAAGTTTAATTTCATAATAGAAAACGCTATTTGGGGATGGGAGAAAAAACGACGGCAAATGTTTGAAATCGAAGTCATGCGTACCGCTGTTAATGCCACTTTTTTATTGTGGAGACAGGGCAATAGGGAGCAATGACATGCACAAGGGAGCGAGGTGGGGAGGGCCATTGTCCCCACCTCAATGATCATTCGGGGGGATGTTTCATTTTGGGGAATAGGAGACAGGCATGATGGGCGAGAATTTAGTGATCGGTTGTGTTTCTTTTTAGCTTTGTACTGTTTTTAAGCTTTATCTAAGTGTTTAAAAATAAAATTTCTTAAGTTTCATCCTTTTACCCGTCTTAGAGATAACTATATAGCAACGGTTTTGAGAGAGAGATAGAGAGACAGAGAAAGAGACAGACAGAGAGAGAGACAGAGACAGAAAGAGAGGATATATATATATATATATATATATATATATATATATATATATATATATATATATATATATATATATATATATATATATATATATATAGATATATATATATATATATATATATATATATATATATATATATATATGTTTATATATATATATGTTTATATATATATATATATATATATATATATATATATATATATATATATATATATATATATATATATATATATATATATATAATATATATATATATATGTGTGTGTGTGTGTGTGTGTGTGTGTGTGTGTTTGTATGGATATTTGGAGACAGTTTCAGCATTAAGAAATTATAGGCATGTAGTATATGAAACATCATCTAAACTGTTTTAAAATCTTTTAAAAAGCATCATTATTGTAGCAAGAAATATTATTAAAATTAGTTAAACATTAACCATTTTACAGCAGATCTCGATTTGCATGTTTTATGCAAATTTTGTGATGCATTTACATGGTAACGTTGGCATTTTTGTTTGTAAATCCTTTGGTTTGTAAATGTCTATTAATCATTCAATGAAGTAGTGAATTGATTTCTGACTAAAAGTGTTTAAGCCTTTGTCTTATCCTTAATTAAATTCTAGCAGGAGTAGACTTTCCCATCATTTTCAGTAACTGAGATTTAGGTAAAAAATTTGAATAAGTACATGAAGATTTTGATCCCTTTGCCAAGTCATACATCACAAATTTGCATAAATTAAAAGTTGATCTTTTTGGAGCAACCAAACCTTTAGTTTTTGGTTCTTGTTTTTTTGTAGCTGATGCACTGCAGTTTTACACACTGCAATCAAAATTTTGAATATTGAATAGGTACTTTTGTGGAGAATATATCATAACAAAAATTTGTAAAGTTTCGGTTCCGGTGCAACATTTACAATTAGTTCCGGCCGGAACCGGAACTTAGAAAAATCTTAAGTTCCGATGCATCCCTAAAATCTGCTTCTTTACCTGGATATTTCTTCATTTTCGGGACATATTCTACAATTTTCGGGAAATGTCCTTCATCAGTTTAATTTTGAGGGAATTTCCTTCAGTTTCTCGAAATTGTCAGAAATGTATCTTCAATTCGTAAAAAACGTTGCCAAATTCTCTACCCTAATTTGGTTTCCCAAATTATTTAATTTGCTAATTCCCAATTTTTTCCCAACAGGGAACTTGAAAACATGTAATGACTCTTTCCTCGGGGTTGGGGCTCTCCGCAGTTTTGGGTGATATACATTAGGGTGAATAGAAAATCTTGCACACGCCACTTGGGGGTGGGGGGGGGAGGGGGATGTAGATAAATTAAGAAAAAGGAGCCTGCATAGGATTCCTGTAAACCACTTCAAATTAAGAATCGACTGTAAACCTCCAAAAATCATGGACCGACACCTCCCAGAATTGCTCTGAATGTAGACCAGCCATAAAATAATAAGACAACGTTTGAGGGAATCGTTGTTGATTATTGGGGGTCTCCCTATGAAAGACACAGTTTGAATGACAGTATTAGCGATTTGTTATTTCAAATAAGGCATGTAAATTTGTCCTATTGTCTTGATTTGTGATTTCATAAGATTATGAATTCTTTATTAAAGGTATATGAACGTGTATAGGCATCAGTAGCCAAATTGCTTTAAAATCTGTTAAAGACCACCGTAGTAGCCACATAAAATCATCAACATCGATTAAATATTGACTATTTTACAGCATTTTTAGAGAGACACTAGATCGAAAACTAAGGGTGTATTTTGCTAGAGACTCTCAAATATTTAGCAAAGCACTTTGACCGACGTAGCGAGCTACAATGAACTTACAATTTTCCCTATTAAAACCTGTATTGTACCAGAACGTGAAAGATTTGAGATATTTCATAATGCTATCCGAAAAGTACCATCTGTTATCTACGGTTACATGCGAGTGATTCAATACGGTGTCACTGGAGGTTTTGCCAAAGGGAAAAGGTGTTGCGCACTCTCATCAAATGACCATGGTTCATTAGTTCCCCATTTATCTTTTTCTAAAGTAGATCTTGTCCAGTTTGAATATGCATAGAGAAGACATATCCCTACTCTACCAATCCTGAAATTTTCAACTTTTGAACTTTCTGTGACATGAAGTAAGGCCTCTCGAAAATAATTGTTATTGTAATTAGGAGGGTTGAAAAGCTCCTCGACCCTACGAATGCTGGAAGTACGAATTATTTCAATTTGTCTTACCATGCAGCTATTAACTGAGACCAGTCGCTTTTGGGGCTACGTTACACCTATACTGTTTCCAACTGCCCACGGGTTACATGACCACAATTATTGAATTGTTTTATTGTTAGATAACCGTGTGTTTTAATATTTTTATACAGCCAACAGTATGACGTCTAGGAGCTTTGACTGGCACCAGGTGGACTGTCACCATTGTCCTGAATGGAACTTAGCGAGGAATAAAACGCTAAACCCTAAAGTACACGAGATTAAGATCGACCGGCTCTTGGAAGGAAACAAGGACATGGATAGGTATGTTGAGCGGTTACTATTCAAGGCGTATCTTCAGTATTCGAAACTGGAAGGAGCCGGCAAATTGAAGCGGCTGGATCCAATGAAGGCTTTGCAAACACTTGACGAGGCCGAGCAATATATAACGCATTTGGAAGATGAAGATGTCAAAAACGAATATTTGTCGATGGTCTACGCAAGCAGACTATGGATATACGATAAACAAGATAACCAAAAATTCAAAATCTGCCTAAAGGAACTGAAAAAAATATTATGTACCAATCAAACGAATAGATATTCAATGGCATATATACATTCGACGAGAGCTTTTGCACTCTCTCGATTAGGAACACAGGGATTAGACGAGGGTGTTCAATACTTCGATAAAGCTTTGAACATACAACCAGACAACACTCTGTGGTTGTTTCGTAAAGCTTTACTAATAGGAAGGAAATATCGCCTCATGTCAGGGTCAATTTGTCGAGATTTAACTTTCAGATCTGACGAAGAAATAATCCGTTTAAGGCAAATAGAAAAAGAATTGCTCACAAAAGTAATGCGTCTAGATCCATCTCATTATCATGCAAAATTGAGTTTGGGGCACAATCTACATCACTCTGGAGACAAGGAAGGGAGCAGAGAGGTTTTTCATGAACTAGAAAGGCAGTGCTCCAACGAATTTAGGATTTTAATAGACATAGCCAAATACATGCGAAAAATTGGACACTTAGATCATTCCGAAAGAATTTTGAATAATATACCCGAATCCGCAAGGAATTCAGAAGCTTACTATCAAATTGGTTTATGTTATCGTTGGAGATACACCCCACCAGGCATAATGAACAGAGACAATACCCAGTCGGGAAATATAACACTCCTGGAAAATGCTCTAAAAAACATTGAATATGCAATTAGTATTAATGAAAATCACAAATCAGCTTTAATTTCAAGAGCAGAATTATTAGCTATGTTAGGCAAGAAAAGTGATGCCTTGAGTAAATACGCGAAACTCAAAGCCGATTACTATGACGATCCACTGCAAATGTTTTATGTCCTGAAATCGATGATCACTTTGCGACAATATAAAACGTACACCGACGACGAACGTCTCCAATTTATTACAGAATTCATTGAATTGTGTGTGAAATTCCACAGTTATATTCCAGACAATACCACAGAGGACATAGCTTTCAATTCAGACTGTCAAAAGATTGTAAACAATTGCGTTAAGGAAATAAGAAATCATTGTAAAACAAATTTTCCCCAAAATGTGTATCCTCGCGTTACATTGGCACACGCTCTGCTGCAAATGCACAAGTATGTGGAAGCTTATGCCACGTATCTTGGACTGGACGCTACACTAACATCTGACGGAGCAGTGGATGAGGAGAAAGGAGCTATTCACGTCTCAGAAATCCTGGAGGGAATTGCTATGTCGTGTATTAAACTTAAAAAGTTCGATGAGGCACGGGAGGCCATATACAAACTCGAAAACCACGAAGACTTCTCTACACCCACATCGATTAAGGCGGACCTGTTTCTGAATCATGCAAAGATGTTGAAAACCGGAGGCTTGGATTGCGAATTATTTTTGTTATTCATTGAACCCCTCCTACTGCAGGCATTGAAACTTGGCAGCATGGAAAGTTGCTACCTCCTTCTTGATGAATACAGAAAAGAGGAAATTTTGACTTCGGACAGAGCTAGAGCGATCGCTGACATTGAAAACTGTTGTGAAGGTTCTGATGATTTGTTGATCCACACAATTTTTGAAATCCCAAATGCATATTCACCAAACACTCCAGAAAGCGCAAAAAAAATCATTATATCTGTGGTTGAAAAACTTTTGAGTTCCAATAAATGCCTAGCAACGCTGTGTAAAAGCTACGTGGAATTACAGCATACAATTCCCGATTGCAAGAAGACCAATGATGAAGGTGATTGTAGTTCCAATCCCGCAAACGCAGTTGCCGCCGCAATCAGACAACCCAAAGATACAAGTGTTGACTGGAGTTCTGAAGCCGGCGTGAAGGTTGCTAAGGCAGTCAAACAGGTTCTTGGCGAGGCGAGAAAATCTTTGGACAGAGCTTTCCACAGACTTCTGGAGCAGGTATGGTTAATACATTTTCAACTGCATATCATAAACACACAGTGGTAGCAAATACATTTTGCTACAGTCAGAAAGCTACAAGTAAAACATACTAATCAAAAATGTTAAGTAAAATTACACAAGCTGTGTAAAAACCAAATCGGGTATATAGCCATGCACGGTACATGTTTCACAGGTCTCTTTGTTTGCATACACCATGAAGATAAGACATTGAATATGGATCATTGATTAAAAGGGGTGAATCGTTTTGACTATGAAAAATCAGAAAATTGTAGATCTTGATTTGGCAAATTTAACATATTTCCCCTCCCCCTGTGAAAAGGGGTCTAGGTTTGCCATTACGTATAGCTGTACTGTACTTCCTGATATTAGCAAACAACAGCATGCGTAGAATTTGTTTAAAATTTGAACTTTATGAAACGTGTAACGTCACACGAAATACATGTGTACTCTATATGATATATTTTTATTCACAGGAACGGCTTTTAGCCCAAACGAAGGAACACACTGGAAAAGCCTATCCAACATTTTACGATTGGCCGAAGCAAAAGGCCGTGCTGGTTGAGGTTCAACTGAAAAGACACCTCCGAGAAGCATTTAAAATATCTGATGATGAAATACCTCCTACGTTGTTGAAACTCTTGTTAGAGGTAAGCAATTTATGATAATTATGTATTTGAATTTAAAATGCTGTAATATGGCTAACTTTTAACCAATTTTCATCAAACGTTTTGCTGTTTGCATGATTGTTAGTATAATTTAAACCATTTAAAGGCCCTTTGTTGTCATTTATTGTGGCGGCGTACATTTTTTTCCAGCACACAGTAATTTCATCCAAGACGATTACTGATTTGCTCATCTGTGTAGGTGTAACTTAATCTATGTGGTATCCTACCAATCACAACACACGAATGAAAGTCTATTTTACCGTCCCTAATGCACGATTGCTGGCCTTTAAGCTCATGTTCTCATGTTGTTGCTACTACAGGTTTTGGTCAGTGATTAGATACGTCAGATATCTATCGTGTATTCACCTTTACCTATCTTCCGCGTAGCTGGTGGCACATAGGGCCTCCGTCGAGTTTCTCTATTCTTTCCTGTTAGGTTATATCCCCAATATCCTTGGAAGCCCAATTTGAATGGCTACACTGGGCTCCGATGCCCCTTGCTATGCCACTGCATTTTAATGCCCTTATTTTATCACCTCACCTATTTTGTATCTCCCCCACCCCCAATAAGCTCAACACTTTGGATAAGCTACTGCTTAAGTTAGAATAATGTATTCACATATTCATTAAAGCTTAGGCTGTTAGGGGTCTCATTTTTGTGCGATCCAGCAGTTCTCTATTGCTAAACATTTCTTCCACCGGATGTTCATTATTTTTGTCAGGCATTTGTTCTGGATTATGTCAATTGCTTTATTGTTGCCTTTGTTTATTTTCTATGTTTCACAACCGTAAAGCAATACAGGTACCACACCAGGGTCTCTAACAGTTTTAACTTTGTTTTTCTTCTTATATTGTTTGAGGTCCACACTTTCTGCAACCTTCTGAAGGTACTTCTGGATTTTGCTAATCTATTTCTTTATGTCACTGGCTCTTCCACTTTCTTTATTTATTGTTGCACCAAGGTAAACAAGTTCCTCTACATTATATATTGTTTCATCACCGACCTGTATTATTTCTTCGTTTCTTGCAATAATTCTCATTGCTTTGGTTTTCTGGGTATTCACTTTCAAACCAACTTGCTTTGCTTCCCCATTTAGTTTGTCTTAGTTTAGTTGGATTCGTTGTTTTTGTGTAATACCTGAATACACGGGACAAAACGGCAGTAGCATTGAATTGAGAGTTGTAAGAAGTATTTGTGAAAATTATTGTTGCTGTTAAATCTATTTTAAAGGAGCGACCCGCATCCTCAATTTTGTATCAATTGCCAGCTTGTCAGAATAACTGAACCTTTTCCATTTGTTAATTCAAAATTTCTACAGGTGTTAAATCATTTTTCTTAACATATTTAATGGGTGTATGTAAATTTCAGGAAAAAATACCAAAAAAATACACAAAGTACACTTTGTTGACATCAAAGGGTTTATGAAATAACAATTTAATTTCAATCATGTTGATTTTTTTTTACACTTACACAGAAAGTAATAAGTGTAAAAAGAGGACCGCAGAATCTGATAAGTGTAAAAAATGCACCACAGAATCTGACACGGGTAAAAAGAGGACCGCAGAATCTCATAAGTGTAAAAAGAGAACCGCAGAATCCGATAGGTATAAAAAGAGGACTGCATGATCTGATAAGTGTTAAAAGAGAACCGCAGTATCTCATATAGGTAAAAAAGAGGACCGCAGAATCTGCAGACCTCTTTTTACACTTATTAGATTATGCAGACCTCTTTTTATACCTATCGGATTCTGCGGTCCATTTTTTACGCTTATTACATTCTGCAGTCCTCTTCTTACACTTATCAGATTCTGCGGTCCTCTTCTTACACCTATTAGATTCTGCTGTCCTCTTTCTACACTTATTACATTCTGCTGTCCTCTTTGAACATTTATTAGATTCTGCGGTCCTCTTTTTACACTTATCAGATTCTGCAGTCGTATTTTATACTTATCATATTCTGCGGTCCTCTTTTTATACTTATCAGATTCTGCGGTCCTCTTTTTACACACATCATATTCTGCGGTCTTCTTTTTACACTTATCAGATTCTGTGGTCCTCTTTATACACTTATCAGATTCTGCAGTCCTCTTTTTACATTTATCAGATTCTGTGCCCATTGACTTAAGATGAACATATGACCACTGAAATTATCCTTTAATGTTTTTTCGAGAGTCACATGGTAGATAGGTACATTCTAGATACTAAATCAGAAGAGCTTTGTCACGGGAAGTACAAGGATGAATTTAGGCCTATATTTAATCCTAGACAAGTCTAACTGGCGCATTTCTGGATGCCAGATTGGGATCATTTTCAGATCGAAGTTTTATGAGAAACCTTGTCGAAATAATATATTGAAAAAATAAGAAAAGTAAAAGGTTTGAAAATAAACATATACAAATTATACATCACCCAGTTCATCACGTATCTGCCCGATGTAGGAAAATGATGGCTACACCTTCAATCTTTCGCAAGACTTGAAATATTTTGAAGAATAAATTTAATCTATAATGTTGATGCTAATTCAGACTCATTTTCGCTGCTTCAAAATATTGGATGAAACAGACGATTTGGGGATGGGAAACACACACCAAAACTTTCGATAGGGTGGTATGTAAAGCTAATGAAAATTACTGCAAGGCAATTGTCTCCCCAAATGCACCACCATTACTTGACCTGTTGACAGTTCATGTCTTTGGATAAACCTTTAGCCTTCACTTTCACATATCACAATACATTGTAAGTGAACGGGATGGGTACGTCGGTAACACGTATGTTGATTGGCATATACACGGTTTATGTAACGTCCCGACTGTATTAGAATATGAGGGTATAAGCAAAAAAGCTCTTTGGTATAAGGTGGTTGAATGAGGTGTCATTGATTAGAGGGTATATACAGCTGGGGCAAACAAAGTGAATAGGCAGAGAGAGAAGGTGAATTAGTGCAGAAGGTAATAAGGAGAAGGAATGATTGGTTGATAGGCGCTTAAGATGGATCGCATTTGAAGAATGCGCCTCTTGAAACACGGATGGGATGAAATTGCCAGTGTTATTTTTATCCCGTTCGAAAAACACTCTCCCAAAAAGTACATCCCTGGTATTACCAGGTATCTGTTATTTGCTCCTGGTATTACGCAATCATTTGGCCACACAGGTAGTTGAGACAACTCGACAAAAATGCTGTAAATTTATAAAAACTTAGTTTTTGAATATCATAGAGTTCTTACTTGGATCATTTCTACCCTGAAAACTGGTTTACTTATTTTATTTGGTGCAGAAATTGTTAAAATAACACCATTTTCAGCAATAATTCTTAGTGACTTTCAAAATCTTGCCGAATTATTAGCGTAATCTCCTCCTTGACACTATTTCGATAAACAAACCTGCGGTTTTGCCATTTTCGTTCATCATTGCAATATTCGCGTAGAGCAAAGAATCTGGGCGGTGCTGGCAGTGCAAAAACGATTTTCCAAAGATAATGGTAGGCAATTACAATTACGAGATATCCATACACATAAACTCATGCTTCTCTGAATATGGCTCTATGAAATTATACATTGGTAGCTTATGAATATACAAGAATACACTTTACAAGTTTCTTCATGCCCAAAGCTCCAAAGACATAACACATGTTAATGTTATCCAAGTAACTCCCTCGTGTTGCCGTTATTCGGAGAGCAAGTTCTATTGTTGGAATGTTGCTCTTGATTTCTTAAATTCGAAATGAATTTACGTAAAAATACGAAATATAGCGTCAATTTCGATGTTCAAAGGTTGAATCTTCTAACAATTTGTCCAATTAAAACAAGTTTCACTTATTTCACACTTTAAGAGGGCACATTTTGTTAAAACACGAAGTGGAATAAGTTGGAAATAAAGTGGAAATTGCAAACCGCCACATGCGGTTACTGAAATGCCACAGGCATAGAAAATCAGGATGGAGTTCTGTTCAAGGGGCGAGTTCTCTTATGGGGAGAACAAGCAGAAGCTTTGGTGAATGCTGAAGTCTCGAATTTAGAAGGGTATGTGGATGGAGGATGACATGAAAGATTCGCGCCCTTACATTTCTGATTTTCCACATGTTGGAAAATCGAACATCTCACGGCCACTGAAAATTAACGCATCGTTGCCCCCACACTTTATACATACAGTGTAAATTATACATACACTATGTGTACGTACGTCAGAGTTTATTTCGGGAATGGTTTTAGCTTGGTACTGCGTGTACACTATTTATGAAATAACTAATAAGGGGTGGCGAATAGCAATGTAGATGTCGGGGCACAACTTTGGCATGATAGGAACACAACAGTATCAATCATATTTTTCAGTAAGTGCATCTTATTTTCGTTTAAACTGTTGATTATTTGTCATAGAAGCAGCCAAAATTCGACAAGAAGAACAATTGGATGGCTGCAATGGGCAGGTACGCAAACATGGAAAAACATGAAACCGAGACGTTTACTGATAGTGTGACCTTGCCGCAACGTACAGAAACACATTTGTCAGAAGGAACATGTGACCCAGATTTCACATTTTTTGCACTCAGTCTAGCTGCGAAGAGTTTTGAAGAAGTTCAGAATATTGTCATTGAGTTGGATAAATGGAAGATAAGTGCTTCTGAACTGTCTGCCTTATCCAAATAGTAATCTTCACCAGCTGCCCCGTAAGCTGTCAACTGACCGCGCCGTATACTGTTCTCTTCCGATGCTTTAAAATGCACGCATATCAACAGTTCATGCGCATCGAAATTGTTTTCTGTCATCCAATTGAATAAAGGGGATCACACCCCTAATTTGCTTTGTACATTTTACTGTTGCGAACAGACTTCATATTAGCCCATATAGAGGGTTTTTCTATATTTTTAAACTGTCAAAGAAAAATTACTTTTTGCTTAATTCTGCTTTAGATTTCTTTTTTAAATTAAAAGGAAAATATTGCATCTGTTTGTTTAAGCTCTTCTCTTTAAAGGAAACGATCGTCCCATAAATGAATTCAAAAGTGAACGCCGCCGTGATGCCATGCTGGCAACGTCTTCCGGTTTTCAATTTCCCTTATTGATTACGAGAAACATGTTATAGTATCAAAAACACATGTAAGACCCTATGTTCGGTCCGGCAGATGTGTAATCGATAACATCGCAGATTTATTGTGATCAATACAAAAATCGAAAATCGGAAAATACATTACCAGCACGGCGGCATTCACTTCTGAATGTATTTATGGAACGATACTTTGTAAATACAAAATAGTGAATTTCTACTCCTTTTTCACTCTTGTAGGTAGTGCCTGCACGGCACACTTTCATCAAAGTGAATTTCACTCTGTTAAGAGTGAAACAAAATTCACTTTATAAAAGAGTGAAATTAATTTCACTCTTGGAAGAGTGAGTCTCTCTCTTTGAGGAGTGCCTACAGGGCCCATTCCCAATGGAGTGAATTTCGGGTAAAATTTTTGAGTAGTGAATTTTACTTTTTGAGGAATGAATCTCACTCTTCGGGGGTCTACAGTGATTATCTATTGAGGGTGTAAATTTTATAAGTTAAATTCAGAACTACCAAATTCAGTAAATATAGTTAATTTGACAGTTTTAATCCCACATAAGAGACGGAAATTCACGGGTAAAAGCACTTGGTCTGCATTTTCATCTATTGAGAATATGATGTTACTATCCATGTTTGAACCTGTCAATAAAGAGTTCGATTGTCTGACATCTTTTAAGTGTTAAATCTCAAAATTTATTTGCAAACAATAATCAAAATACATTTTAATAATTAACCGTAAATTTGAAAACTTTCTAACTTCTAACATTAAAAAAAATACATTTACTAGTTACATGTAACAGTGATGTTTGAACATTTTCTAACTTCTAACATTAAAACAAGATTTTAAATTCATTGCATTCACACACACACACACGCGCGCACCCCCTCCCCTCCCAATTCACACACACTGGCACACACCAATTCAACATTTTAAATTTCTTCCATTTCAAAGATGACACTTTTCGATTCACCTGCAGGGTTATTATGTAACTTTGGAATTGAAATCTTTGCTGTACATAAGACTTTGTTGCACTAAAGATTTGAATTCTCATGTAAAAATACAAACTTGTATATGGTATTTACAACTTTCTTGCACAACTAAAAAACAGCATAGTAATCGATTAAAAAAGTTGTATATAGTGCATCAAACTTTCTTGTGCACTAAAATTTGTATTTTTCTCCCTAATTATTTTGATGAGAATGGAAAATCGAGCGCAACGCACAAGAATTAAGCATGCTATAATCCATATCAAAAAGATGTGACATCGATGCTCTCCCCGAAAATGGAGGAACCGTGCAAAGAGTCAATATTCGTATATTATTTGACTTTAAAATGGCAAAGAAATGTCACATTTCTTACCGAGCTTCTACATGCCTCCACCACATGCAACATTATTCTACATTAAACAAGTAGTAGTTTGCACTAATAATTAGTTCACCAAATAACGCAGAGATGAGATGCATTTTCTTGGTAAGTCTTCAATGCAGAGTAGGGTAGATGATCCTTCAACTTATCTTATGGTTCTACAATCTGGAAGATAGCAGGTTCATTGACCTCCACGGCTAAAGAATGGGAATGTGTTACAAACTCTGTTGTTGTGCATAATTTTAACAACAAAACTTGATCAAAGATCAAAATTGCTGTTATGTGTCCAAATATGGGTTCGCTTTCAATAACATCTATGATCACATTAAAACCAGAAATGTAGGGTGCCCCATACACGTTTACTTCAGAGGCTACTAATACATTGCTTTCTGCATCCATTCCTAATTCACAAGCCCATCTGGAGTCTGCACTTTGACAACATCTCCAGATTTGCATACAAGATTATCTGCTACGACATTGTTATCTGACCACATTGAACAGTGATATAGTTGATGCCTTTTAGCAACAGTGAGGAAAATGTTTTTGCTAAAATTATGCTTAACTTCATATTTGAAACAAGAGACATTGCTTAATGGCCTAAATTGTATCAAACATAATGAACAATATGATGATGCTTGTTTATAATCATAACTTCTAGAAATAATCGCTTAAAGTGTGTGTCGTATTCAGTAATTAGGTATCTGCGATTACTTACAGCATTCTCTTTTGAGACAATGATCTAGCTGCTCGTAAGGTTTTCAGCTTATATTCCATATAGCCATGGCCATTATGATAGAAATGCTCCTAAAAATTGGCAACACAAAGAAAGAAATTGAATTTAAAATAAATATTATGTCATAAAAATAAAGCTAATGTTAAATTCCATGATTTTGGGTGGGGTACAATTTAGGGAGGAATCTGGGGAAGGTTATGGTCCATGGTAATCAAGAAGAATTTTAATTTCCTAGAAACTCAGTCAGTGCGGAAAAGCTTCAGTTTTTCCAACTAGCGTCCTAGATTCAATTCCCGGTGGGTTTCCAATCAGTGCTCCACAACTGCTTAACAGGATTGCCGTCGGCGTCTTGACGTAAATACTCCAATTTGTCTGTCTTTTTCCTATTGATTAGGTCCAATCAGGTAATCCAAAATTTAAGGTGTGGTTACCTAGCCAGTTGCTCATTGTAATATAATAGCAGCTTACTGGACTTGCTACTTCAGTACGAGACAAGTTTAACATCTGTCTATAACTAGTTTGTAACCATCTGTCTTTGGCTCAGGCCTGGCTTGTAATTGCATCTATTGTAACCTTATCAACTTAAATTATAACATCTTTGAATTGAATATTACTTGGAAGAATTAAAATTGTGAAAGTTAAGTTTTGCTAACACAAATCTAGCATTACAGTAGGCATACCAATCTGTTTTAATTTGAATTGTCCTGTAACTTGTATTTTTCAAGATAATTGTTGTCCAGCATCTTAAAGAAAGTATTTTAATATTAAAACTGTTCAAAAAGGTCCATATAGCTTGTAATTAACAGAAGTTAAGAAGTATTAAACACTTGACTTGAGTATTTTGGAATAAAACCCAATACAGTTTGTCTTAATTTGAATCTGAAAGAAAAATTGTATCCTGAACTTGTATCCTGTATTTCCAATGCTAGCTGTATGTACCATTGAAAGTGAGAAGCTAAAATAAGTGTTTAAAGTCAACTTGTTATTTTTGAAAACCAGTACTTGTTCAAGAAATTGTACAGATCCACCATCTTCTATTTTATCTACCCATGTGGAGTTCAAGTCCATCAGAAGGTAAATTATTTTTGTCCTTTGGATTTGAAATGTATCCAGTGAAGTATTCACTGTAATTATTGTACAACTGCAAATTATAAGTTCTTTCCATTTCTTTATCTATCTGCATCAACTAGTTCACGAGGATCAAGAGAACAATTGAAGAAACTCTCAAGATCTTGAGCAGTCCAGAACTAAATGTCAACAATTGGTTAAATGATGTTGTTTCATAATTAATGTACAATTGATTCTTGGTTAATTTTGTTATTGTTTATTTAAAACATTATCCAATTTTGTTATTTTGAAGTGGTTCTCTAGTCATGAATCTTTTGTTAACCATTTTATCAACGGTTTTAGTTGCCATAGTTGTTGTCCTTGCTATGACTTTCAGTAGCACCTCTTGTAGACACTGAAAGTATTTTGTTCGTTTTGTGAACAGAATCAGGTGTTTAAGAAACACATTTTGTAGTGATGCCATTGCAATAATTGATTATTATTATTAGAAACACATTATTTTTGATGCATGTATACTTGATTGAATGATTGAGAATCAATATAGCTCTGTGTAGTGACCAACAATTACATTATTTTGAGTCTTATTTGAACATTTGTCATAGATATAGCACACACATTGTTGTTTGTCAGGTCAAGAGTATATATCTCGGTCCCAGACCTATTTATACCCCAGTCTGAATTTATGTTTTTTAGAAGATACAAGTTGAAAACCTTTTTTTTAATACAATTCTTACAAGGGTGGAAAGCACACTTGGGTTATATACTTGGTAAATCAAACCAACCAACCAAAATACATACCAATTAAATTATGTAATTGGAATTGTGCACACAGGCAGCTATTGACTTTGGTTTTTTTCCAGAGACCACTTTCTTGCATTCTCACGACTTATTTGACAAGTCTGTTAATTCCCAAAAGAACACTTTTGTTTTAAATTATGTCACCTAATGGTAGTTTATATTCAACTTAAATGTCCTTAGCACCAGGCAAACAGTCTTTGGTACAAGGGTATTGTCCTACAATGACCTTGGCAGCAGCTAATTTTTGAGGTCCAGTAAGCCATCTGATGAAAAATTAAAAAACACAAACGTTTGACAAGGGCTGTGCAATAATTATCTGTCCTGGCAGGGCCGGATCTAAAAATGTGGGGGTCCTGGGCACATCCCGATATGGGTCCCCTTGCAGAAGGTTTTTACCCGTAAAAATACAATATAACTTAACATAATCTCATTCACACAATAAAATATGTTTTTATCATTTCTGATATACAGTATAGGGTATATGTATTTCAAGACAAACCGGTTAAAACCTCTTTCTTCATAATTCGAACCAAACATTTTGTACTTTTTCTCTGCACAAACTTTTTCTTGGTCAATATATATCACCATCAAAATCGTCTTTTATACCAGGCATCACAAACGATACAAATCCCCTCGCCGTTAATAACATGTTTCCAGCCTCTGTCACACCTCCCATCCAATCCTCTGTTCTACATTCCATACCATGCTATTTCCCTCCCTACAGGAAATCATACACGAAAATCCAGATGCCATTCCACCACATGACCCATATGTCATCACACCTGCAATCAAGATGACATCCAACCATATGATATGCCACTCTGTTCCACATGCCATCCCTCCCTGTACCACGCATCGTACCACGTGCCATCGCATCCTGTCCCACAGGATATTTCATGTTATCCCACATGCCATCCCACCTGAAATCCAGATGCCTACCATTATATGCCATCCTGTCTCAGATGACATGTCACCCTGTCCCACATGTCATCCCACCCTGTCCCCATGCCATCCCAGCCTGTCATAAATGTCATTACACATTACACCACCTTGTTTCACATGCCATGTCACCCTGTCCCACATGCCATCCCTCCCTGTCCTAGATGCCATGACATCCTATCCCACATTCCTTGGCACCCTGTTCCACATGTCAACCTATCCCACATGCCATCCCACCCTGTCCCATTATTTCATTCCACCCTGTCCCTCATGCCATCCCACCTTCATCCCAATTCCTACATCTACCAATCATTATGCCTTCTTTCACCAGACATTCTTTCCTCCCATTTCTTCACTTGACCGAACATGCCCCATTTACCTGCAATCCCCCTTCACATGCTATCCTCCAGTAATCTACCATTCCCCATTCACCTACCATCCTCTATTCCCCAACATGCGGCATTAATACACCTCTCATCCCTGTTTCACTACCCCAAGCCACCTTTTGCCATCCCCTCATCTACCAAATTTACTCTTAACTAATATATTCTATACTCAAATATACTCTTAATATACTAATCATTCCAAGCTTCACTGAAACCATTGCAGCACCCCCTCCCCCACCCACCCACCCCTTTCCTAAGTTAAATCTGACACTCCCAATAAAAACATGCTCAACTTGTTCCCCCTTCTAAACCAGATAGTGCTGTTCTATCTACCAAATCAGAATGAAAATTCATTGTCGATTAATTTGGAGTTTATCAAAAGTCTATAAGACTTGTCTTTATTGTCTTTTCCCTGTTCATTTCCCAGGACGCTTCATAAATTCCATTTAGTCATCAGCTCTATTACTCAACTTTTTTTCATCCCAGAACAAACATTTTACTAGCTATTCAAGTCTGGAATGCATTTGTTCCAGGTTTTTTCAAAGCAAGATTTTCCTTTATATAAATTTATTTTTATAAAAATAGTTGAAATTTCTTTTCGAGGACTAAAATGTATTGTACCCCAGTAGCTGAACAATGCATGATGTAGGATGTGGACAATGGATGTGGATGAACGGACGGATGAACGGTAAAGGTGTTATATCCCCTCTTCATCAACTTCGTTGGCGAGAGTATAAAAATATAGCTCCCATCCCCTTAGAATTATAATGGTTGGCTCCTGACATGCCTGAAGTCAAACATTGTGTTATGTATGTACAAGAACTCACGGTCATGCCAACAGTATTTGGAAAACAGTATTGGTTTCAATGAATAATTTTATTTAGTAATTTTAGTAAAACATTACACCATCACAAAAGCATAGATGAATGACGCAAAATAATCAATAGCTTATTTCCGTTGTATTTAAAGTACTAAAATGGCATATAACTTTATACTCAAATAACGAGGCCCGTAAAAGGGGCACTAGCATCAAGGAAGGCGATCAGTAAAATGAGGTCTTACTGTGTTAGTTTTGTACTGCTGGTCCATTTTTACAATATTTGTGTTGAATACTTATACTGCAGGTAACAAAATTAGCTTTTTTCATACTGCGGGTATCAAAATTGTATGATTTTATACTCCAGTTAGCAAAAAAATTGTCATACTCCACTCCGAGTATGCTTTTCGGTCAGTGGGCTGCACACCCCTACCACTTTTAGTATGAAGGAATTTTGATTGGGGCAGAACACTGATGGAATTGATCCTCGATACAAAATGCCTGACTTTCATCAACTTGCTGACAAATTATCAATTTTTGGCAGAGATAGGAGGGGGGAGGCATGGCCCTTTCTGGCTACTACACCATTGGGCCGATCTGCCGGTAAAAAATGCTGTATCCATGTATGCCTCAAAGCTTTATTATAAATTAAGTGGTGGTCATGTAACTTTCTTTTTGTTTTAGAGGTTGTTACTGCTAACTATCCTGGGTTATTTCAGGAGAACAATTTGAGAAGTCGCTTGCTTTTATTCAAATGAAAAACTGATAACAATAGTAAATTAAAACATACCGTTGGCCTGGTCTACTTTGGGTACTTGTTGCTGTCACTTGTATACTTTGTACTTGGTGTTTTTGAGGTGCAGGATCCTGAATTTGCTCAAATTGCTTATTAGCACAGGGATCGGCTTGCTGGACTGGACTTGACTGCTTGATGTACTATCATCTGTACCCTTGCTGTCTTTATTGAGCTGATATATAGCTTCGGATTGCCTTCGTCTGTCACCAAACTCCCTTTATATCCCTACTTATTTCAAATCAGCTTCTGTCATATGACTGCAAACATTCCATGTCAATTGCATTATCTGTCTGTCTGTAGGGGCGAAATATGCAAAGTAAAGAAACAAAATTAAAATTGAAGAAATAAAAAACCAACATAAATTACAGTGCTGTAAATTATATTACATGAACATATGAAAAGGTTTACTCAATTTAGTGTTAGCTAAAATAGAAAAACTCTAATCTTTGTAAATTTTACCTTTCTCACTTTGTGAAAGATCAAATAACCACTAGTAATTAAAGATTAACTTCTCAAGAATACATTTCCAGCAGGTAGAAAATTTGAACACCTGCTTCGGTAGGGGAGAACATGGCAAATTCTGATTCATGCAAAACTGACGGAGAGTCAGTGTGGCAAAATGAGCAGGGAAAATGCCGAAAAGCAAAAAAAAAAAGAAGGTTATCAATGTAAATTTGATGGAACAGTGTTGGCAATTTTTGAAGAAATTAACAGCATTAATGATTCGGAAAGACCAAATTTTCCATGGGTCCAAAAATGTCAAAGTCCCTCCGATAAGAGTCCTAAGTAAGGCTGCACGAAATTGTTTACATTTAGTATCGTACAGTATTGTAAAGATGCATTTCTGTGTGTGACACTGCGTGTTACCGTTTTTAATGTACGCGGAAACAAAATGGGTCAGAGTTGTTTAATTTTTAACCAATTTTCTACATATTCTCAAGCAAATTAAGTTTCCAATTCCAGGTGAGATTGTTTAAAACATGCTGAAGTAATTAGAGTGTATAAAATTGTACTTTTGAGCTCATGGTAAATCCCATTGACTTTTGCTTCAGTAAACATTGTTTTTTCAATGGACAATTTCCAAATTCCTATGCCTAAAATCTAAGTACACTGAATGCAATCCAACTTGCAACACATCAAATTCACTAAACTTTCACTTCCAGCGACTGCCGACGACGACGAGTGAACACACAATTACAATGACGGGGTCGTCACCTGCGTAATCGGTTATGATAGTAACAATGCGATCACGAAACGCTTAATACGACCCGGACGAGAACACAGGTACGACGTACGGACAGACATAACATTGACAACCAAGTCAATGTCTACGGCCTTTGATAACCAGTTGTGGTGCACTGGCGTGTCTACCCAAACCAGGCTTGAACCCAGGACCTCTTGTCCAGCGACTGCCAATTTGTCCCTTTACTTTGTAAGATACTGTATGCAACATAATAAGCGCCCGGGCGCTTACGAAAATAAAAATTTCACCACTTTTTAGGCCCAAAGTTCCTTCCTTTTATAAGCACCCATGTTCAAGGTCCGTGTACAATGTACTACTAGAAATAAAATAAAAAACACCGCAAAAACATCATTAGCGTCACACGCAAAATAAGCAAAGAATATGTAACAAAACTTGAAGGAATATTTGAAGTCTTCAGATTCATCAAAACAATTATATAATTAGTCAAAAACTGTGGGTGGGTGTTTATATTAGAGCAGTGGCGCTGAATATGTTGAGTACGGTATATAGATAAATTGTTCTATTTTTGTATTCCCTTCAAATTTTAGAAATTGATCGCTGTTGCTTAAATCTCTCCAACTTTTACAACTGCAACTGGGAACAAACTGAATTTTTTGAGTTAGAGTGTGTGATTTTCAAGGGACATGGACACATACCCAAATCGGTAGATTTGGAGATGTGCTCTATTTAAGTATGTGGACCTGTAGGCTACTAAGGTATTCTAGGCTAATAGTGAGATATTTGCAAGGCAATACTTGCATAGCAGCCATGTAGTGGTGTATACTACGGTCAGAATAATGACTAACGTTACTGTAGTGTATGCTTGTTCCTAACGTTAGGACGTACACAGTAGGGCCTAAATCATGAATTGAATGCTTAAGTTAATGTAATAGATTTGAGCCTACAGTACTTCACCTTACAATTTCAAGCTTTTCTCATTTACATAATACATAATCGAACTTTCAGGTGAAAAGCTTGTTTATTATAAAGCTTACGTTAAGCTAAAGTTTTCCGCCCTACACCAAGATATCGTCTTTGGCCGTTACAATGTGGGGCACGCATGCAATGTACAATAGACCTAGCCTGCCGGTAACTTCAATATAGGCCTATGCGGGTCTGCAACTTGCGAGACTGCATGCATGATGTTAATTGTCCGCTATCCATGTTTCCAAACATTGATGGAAAAAAACGTAGCTCGGAAGTATTTCCCGAAACTATTAAATTTATTGTACCTTTAAAACTCTGCTTATATTTCTTCATCAAAATTAGTTGTTCTGCTGCTTTCAAACAGTCAGACCCGACCTGATAAATAATGAGGTCGGGTCAGATTTTTCCTCTTTATTTTCTTTTCTCTAAAAACCTTAGTTGTTTTGGAAGTTAGTGCTAAGTATCATATTAGCAATGGATGAAGTCCTTATTGTGTGGTTATTTTAATTCAGATAAAGTGGTCAAACTATTTGCTACAGTAAGTTTTTGGTTATGATTTGCTGGAACAAATTTTTAAGGAGAAGGACAAGTCATGAACAAACCCGTTTTCTTGAAGAAATTCTTCCATCGTGCCATATGCCTGTATGCCAGACATGCCAGATCACCTGGCCTGCGCGCAGTCAGCCAGTACATTATAGTACAGTCGCAACGTCACCGAGCCCGAAACAACGCGTCCAACCAAATCTGTGATTGGTCAAGATTCTGATAATGCAACTTTACTATTGGTCAGATATTCGCTCTATGAATCAGAGTGAATATTAATTTATTTTGACGTAATTATTTTGCTTGAAAACTAAATCGGATTGAATATCCACTCGTATAAAGTGAACATAATTCACTCTTGTTTTGAGTGACATTTTCACTCTTTTGTTTATAGAGAGTACCTTTCCTTTTAAGTTCAAATATGAAAGATGTTCATGAACTTCATGAAGAGGGTTCATGGACGAAGCGCTTTCCCTCACATGTCTATACATTACAATTGGAATCCTTTGGGCAATGCAGCCTTAGGTTGATTAAGTAAGGCCTCTTATACATCATTCAGAACCTCATTCAAGTTAAATTACAAATACACTATAAGGCATGGTAAGCTGGAGCTTGGCGTTTTAGCAAGTGAAAAAAATTATAATTATGAGAAAATAATTAATGTTTGTTGTAATAATCAATATTTTTCTTAGTATGTAGAAAAGGATATAGATACATATAGATCTTAACGTTTAGTCGCCACAACTTTTTATTTGATTCATGTATTCTGTTTATCTACTTTCAGACTTTCCTGACATATTTATGCACGGTTTTAAGACTTGCTGGCCCCCTGACTGCCTGATCAAATCCTTTAAATCGTCAGTGGTGATAGCCGCATAGCTATTTTCTGTTCTTGTTTTTCAAAGATTTCTAAAATATGATCACAAAAGGTATGAGATCTCTTTGATAAGTTAAATCATCTTTGTAACAAGTTCGTGAAAAGTAAAATATGATCACAAAAGGTGTAAGATCTCTTTGATAACTTAAATCATCTTTGTAACAAGTTCGTGAAAAGTAAAATATGATCACAAAAGGTATGTGATTTCTTTGATAAGTTAAATCAACTTTGTAACAAGTTCGATAAGTATGTCAATGATTAATGTTGTAGGTAGCGAAAGCTATATATTGATAGTGATAATTTTAGTATTGGTGTACTTTGAAGTGTATTTATAAAAATAATGTTATACATCTTTAATTTGGGGGTTGATGGAGAGTCTGAACATTTAAATCCACTGTAGCTAGAGCCTTAAAAAGGTTCAAATCTTGTTTACTGTTCTATGAGAATACTGTTCTATGAGAATACTGTTCTATGGGAATACCGTTCTATGATGAGAATACTGTTCTATGATGAGAATACTGTTCTATGATGAGAATACTGTTCTATGATGAGAATACTGTTCTATGATGAGAATACTGTTCTATGATGAGAATACTGTTCCATGATGAGAATACTGTTCTATGATGAGAATACTGTTCTATGATGAGAATACTGTTCTATGATGAGAATACTGTTCTATGATGAGAATACTGTTCTATGATGAGAATACTGTTCTATGATGAGAATACTGTTCTATGATGAGAATACTGTTCTATGGTGAGAATACTATTCTATGATGAGAATACTATTCTATGATGAGAATACTGTTCTATGGTGAGAATACTGTTCTATGATGAGAATACTGTTCTATGATGAGAATACTGTTCTATGATGAGAATACTGTTCTATGATGAGAATACTGTTCTATGATGAGAATACTGTTCTATGATGAGAATACTGTTCTATGATGAAAATACTGTTCTATGATGAGAATACTGTTTTATGAGAATAATATTCTATGATGAGAATACTGTTCTATGAGAATACAGTTCTATGATGAGAATACTGTTTTATGAGAATATGAGAATACCGTACTGTTCTGTTCTATGATGAGAATACTGTTCTATGATGAGAATACTGTTCTATGATGAGAATACTGTTCTATGATGAGAATACTGTTCTATGGTGAGGATACTGTTCTATGATGAGAATACTGTTCTATAATGAAAATACTGTTCTATGATGAGAATACTGTTTTATGAGAACATTGTTCTATGAGAATGCTGTACTGTTCTATGATGAGAATACTGTTCTATGATGAGAATACTGTTCTATGATGAGAATACTGTTCTATGATGAGAATACTGTTCTATGAGAATACTATTCTATGATGAGAATAATGTTCTTTGATGAGAATACTGTTCTATGATGAGAATACTGTTCTATGATGAGAATACTGTTCTATGATGAGAATACTGTTCTATGATGAGAATACTGTTCTATGAGAATACTATTCTATGATGAGAATAATGTTCTATGATGAGAATACTGTTCTATGATGAGAATACTGTTCTATGATGAGAATAATGTTCTATGATGAGAATACTGTTCTATGATGAGAATACTGTTCTATGATGAGAATACTGCTATGATGAGAATACTGTCTGACTGTTCCATGAGAATACTGCTCTGTGAGAATACTGTTCTTTGAGAATACTGTTCCATGAGCATAAAACCTTTTATAGTAAGATCATAAATGACTGCTGTACCTTTCTAAAAGCTTGCAAGTATGCGTTTCATGTGAATAGAACAAAAAAGTGTTGATAGCTCCCAAGCAGAAGGATAGAAAGAATTTCTGGTTTTTCTGTGGATTTTGGTATCAGCATTTCTAGTAGGGTATATGATTACTTTATGTCTGTATATGATGTCGGTGATGTGCATCCATCCTTTCTTTCCTGTAATCAGTTCGGTTCGTACCGCCGATCGGGAGACTCAATAAGTCCCCCGATCAGGAGACTCAATAAGTCCCCCGATCGGGAGACTCAATAAGTCCACCGATCGGGAGACTCAATAAGTACCCCGATCGGGAGACTCAATAAGTCCCCGATCGGGAGACTCAATAAGTCCCCGATCGGGAGACTCAATAAGTCCCCGATCGGGAGACTCAATAAGTCCCACGATCGGGAGACTCAATAAGTCCCCCGATCGGGAGACTCAATAAGTCCCCTGATCGGGAGACTCAATAAGTCCCCGATCGGGAGACTCAATAAGTCCCTCGATCGGGAGACTCAATAAGTCCCCCGATCGGGAGACTCAATAAGTCCCCCGATCGGGAGACTCAATAAGTCCCCCGATCGGGAGACTTAATAAGTTCCCCGATCGGGAGAATCAATAAGTTCCCCGATCGGGAGACAAAAGCATGCGCACTGAGCTTACAGTGATATATGGAAGCCGCCAGTTTTATTGTGAAGTTTCAGTCATAGACGCTTATCAGTCGTTTCATTGGAGGTTTGTAACAAAGTTTGCTTTATTCATGCTCAATTTTTCGAAAGTAAAACAACTTTGTTACTATCACGCAATTATTGCTAAAAAAAATCACAAATCCCCAAGTTAATTCTCACAATTTCAGAAAACCTTATTAAAGCGCGACTGCTTAATGGTAACACATAATAAGATTTCACCACTTTTCTTCAACTTTCTCGAAAACCGCACGGTGAATTTTAAAAGCGCACGTGAAGAGATCATTCATACGCCATCATTTCAAATCGTGAAGAAAAATTGGAAGCCTTCGCAGTGGTTGAGTTCTCCGCGCTAGAAGTGTGTTTGATTCTTATGTTATTCCTATACAAACTTTGAATTTGGATAGATGCATTGTGGGATACTTCTGTAAAGGATCCCCCGATCATGAGAACAAAAATGTTCTCCCAATCGGGGCTACGAACCGGGCTGGTAATGAAAACTTAGTTGCCATTGATTTCTCTTCGCCAAATGCCTCTTTACAAAATGGCGGAGAGTCAGTGAGATTCATTCTTTGAAACACTGTTATAGCTAGTGGTTACGTATTGACCGTGTTCCTTCTGAAGTGAAAAAATATGTCCCGTATTATATTTCTTGTTATCATCATTTG
>JAIGNY010004162.1:437500-465000 GCA_020152595.1 Chiridota heheva
AATGAAGGAAATTTTGCAAAAATTGATGAAAATGAATCAGATATCCCCACAATGAAGGAAATTTCCCAAAAATTGAATCAAATTTCGTGAAAACTGAAAATAAATTCCCGAAAATGAAGAAATCTTTCCAAAAATTGAAGCAAATTTTACAAAAATTGAAGAACCTTTATTATTGCCCCCTGCCCCATTCCTCCACCTTTGTTATTATAAAGTCAAATATCGCCCATATTTGATGTCGATGTCCTTTTCAAACATCACAGCAATTTGCTGATTACCTTGCCCTGAGCGAATTCTCGTAATGTTGTTTTGAAACTATTATTTTCCCTCAAACTTTCTTTAGGTGGTTATTTATAATTACTCTTACTAGATTCTGTTTTACTACTTTCCTGACATTGCATTTGTTTTAAGCAAAATGAATTGCAGGAAAATATGATGAAATACATAAAGCTTTCATACAGTCCAGAAGCATGCCTATTAATAGAAACATTTATAACACACGAGAATATTGAAGTCATGCAGCCATATTGTTCAGTCCGGAAGCATGTCTATTAATAGGAACATTTATAACACGAGAATATTGAAGTCATGCAGCCATATTGTTCAGATGTTGCAAAAAATGTCATAGTTTCTAATTTATGTACTTGAAATATCAAAATTCATTGTGATGGAAAACATTTGAATTTTCAAAATAGCCGTTTTGCACCTAAAAGCCAAGTTCTATTGTCTATTTTATCTAATATTTCGAAAACGGCATGGTAAACATATCAAATGGGAGTGGAAAAGCAAAATGTTCCCATTAATAGGAACATTTATGTTGCCATTAATAGTCATGCTACCGGACTGTCATAATTTTAAACTTAACTATCATATAAGACTTTCATACAAGATTAACTTGCTTGACCACTGAACTAATCCTTTTAAGTATAGTTCCACATCTTTCAAGTAGACTCATTCAGCCGTTTTTGCAGAGGAACAAAGTCTGAGAAGAAATGTTACTAGGAACTGTTTCTCCATAATAAATAGAACTACAAGAACAAATATTTATGCACGTCTTAATTTTACTAAGTTTCTAAAATACCGAATGTGTCTCTTAGGAAAAACAAAGGCTTGTCTGCTTGCCATGCAGAGCCCAAAATTGAAGAAGTTGCCGACACCATTAAAATGTTTATAATTTAGAACACAGGAGGGGTCACATTTGAGAGTTCAGCCCCTGTCTGCCTGTAGATGTGGTAACACGCCGGGGTGACCCCTCCGCGTGTAGAGGTCCGGAGAGGGAATATACCCAGCTCAGACTACAGTGATTGTGGTCACATGCCGGGGTATGTTTAAAGAGTAAAACCGACAGAAGATGATATGCTGCATAATAGGACGAGAAACATGGTTGCCCATGTGATTGTCGAAGCGCATCTGAAATGAGAGAAATTCAAAAATTGAAATCTTGGCTTTTAGAATGTAGGAGAGACCTATCGCTATCGAACTCATTAGCAAAACAACTTAGGTTATCATAAAAATGGGGGATTCTCATTTGGGCTTAAAATATTAACCAATTTGGGTATAAGATTATGCAGGTGCCATGCTCATCCATCTTATCCCAAAGCTCTTCACCGCTTTCCATTTGCGATGTCTCTAGCTGCTTCATCCTCTCCTCCAAAGTATTTTTTTCTCGGAAGTAGCGTACTGTAGATTGCAGAAGCATCATTAACAGTAAAGTACTGTAGATTGCAGAAGCATCATTAACAGTAAAGTACTGTAGATTGCAGAAGCATCATTAACAGTGAAGTACTGTAGATTGCAGAAGCAACATTAGCAGTAACGTACTGTAGATTGCAGAAGCATCATTAACAGTAAAGTACTGTAGATTGCAGAAGCATCATTAACAGTAAAGTACTGTAGATTGCAGAAGCAACATTAACAGTAACGTACTGTAGATTGCAGAAGCATCATTAAGAGTAACATACTGTAGATTGCACAAGCATCATTAACAGTAACATACTGTAGATTGCAGAAGCATCATTAACAGTAACGTACTGTAGATTGCAGCAGCATCATTAACAGTAACGTACTGTAGATTGCACAAGCATCATTAACAGTAACGTACTGTAGATTGCAGAAGCAACATTAACAGTAAAGTACTGTAGATTGCACAAGCATCATTAACAGTAACGTACTGTAGATTGCACAAGCATCATTAACAGTAACGTACTGTAGATTGCACAAGCATCATTAACAGTAACGTACTGTAGATTGCAGAAGCAACATTAACAGTCACGTACTGTAGATTGCACAAGCATCATTAACAGTAACGTACTGTAGATTGCACAAGCATCATTAACAGTAACGTACTGTAGATTGCAGAAGCAACATTAACAGTAACGTACTGTAGATTGCACAAGCATCATTAACAGTAACGTACTGTAGATTGCAGAAGCATCATTAACAGTAACGTACTGTAGATTGCAGAAGCAGCCTTAACAGTAGCGTACTGTAGATTGCAGAAGCATCATTAACAGTAACGTACTGTAGATTGCAGAAGCATCATTAACAGTAACGTACTGTAGATTGCAGAAGCATCATTAACAGTAACATACTGTAGATTGCAGAAGCAAGATTAACAGTAACGCACTGTAGATTGCAGAAGCAAGATTAACAGTAACAAACTGTAGATTGCAGAAGCAACATTAACAGTAACGTACTGTAGATTGCACTAGCATCATTAACAGTAACGTACTGTAGATTGCAGAAGCATCATTAACAGTAACGTACTGTAGATTGCAGAAGCAACATTAACAGTAACGTACTGTAGATTGCAGAAGCAACAGTAACGTACTGTAGATTGCAGAAGCAACATTAACAGTAACGTACTGTAGATTGCAGAAGCAACATTAACAGTAACGCACTGTAGATTGCAGAAGCATCATTAAGAGTAACGTACTGTAGATTGCAGAAGCAACATTAACAGTAACGCACTGTAGATTGCAGAAGCATCATTAACAGTAACGTACTGTAGATTGCAGAAGCATCATTAACAGTAACGTACTGTAGATTGCAGAAGCATCATTAACAGTAATGTACTGTAGATTGCAAAAGCAAGATTAACAGTAACGCACTGTAGATTGCAGAATCATCATTAACAGTAACGTACTGTAGATTGCAGAAGCAGCATTAACAGTAACGCACTGTAGATTGCAGGAGCAACATTAACAGAAGAAATGATACATGGCTTCATGATTTACCATGAACACGCAGTACTGCATGCAGTCATTATACAATAGCTTTTCTTTTTTTAAATGGGTTATTATTTTCTTAACATCATTGCAGTAAGTGGTGAGGGGAGGGGCCTTCTTTTATATGTCTTTTGTGTTTATATGGGAAGAAAGCTCTGTTTGTTGTGTATACTTTTGTTGTACAATTTTGTTGTAAAATGCCTAAGTGGAGGTTAACCTCTAGCCTCCTAGCATCATAGGCACTATTATTCTTGAAACACAAATAAATATTGTCGAAAAAAAGTCATCAACAATTGGCAAGAATTATTTAGGTAAACGTTTCGTCCCCCTCCTCCTCACACACACACAGTCCATATAAACATTCCATAGCATGTCGCATGTCGTATACTTTCTCCACTCGCCGTGGTGTACAATTTAATGAAGTGTATTTCAGTGGGGTGCACCAGGAGGTATACCCGGGGGTAATACTAGGGACGTTTTTGCATTTATTGTTCGGACCTCGATAAAACATCAAAACATTTTAACGATTGAATAACCCAGAATCTAGCTTTTTGTCCAAGAGCCAATGCGGGCCCGGGGTTTCTTAATTACACGAGCCCTTTGATAAGCCAAACATCGAGCCCCACGGCATCCCTCCATAGGCTTCATTACCGGCGTGTTGTGTCCCTCTAATTACTCCTACCTGTTTCTTGGTGCATCAAAGTCAATCACGTTGTAAACAGACAGGCTGCCGGTGACTTTGGCAGTTACTAGAAGTCTAGCTGGTGTGCTTCCTGACGCAGGTACAAATCTATCAACGAGAGAAGAAAGGGTTTCACTTTTAATTCAAGATTCTTTCTTCCTCCCTAAGATGTCGCATAATACGAAGATACATAAAGATATACCAAAATATATTTCTACAAACTGACGACGGATAATTTATGTCAGAGGCGGCGGAAGATGTTTGAATCTGGGGGTTGGGGGCACAAGATCTGAGGGGCACTTTCCAACTCGTATTTTCAAAGCATATAGCACATCAGTATAGCTTTATAGGGTAACCTCCTCCCCCCATCCCCCTGCACCACCAGGAAATTTATCAACTTTTATTGGTTCAATTATCACTGGGGACCCATTTCCCTTTTCTCTGTTTGTTTTTTTTAATTGACAGCTTCGAAAATTTTTGGTCCAAAACTCGATAAAATACATTTTTATACTACAAGAAATTAAAAATTATAAATCATAAGTCTTGAAAGATTTAGACTTATAGATCATGATTAGCCATTGTATGGTTCATGAATCGGAATATCATCTTAATGTCTAAAATAATGTGAAAAGCAATTAAGGGTCCTTATAATACAATTATTCAGGAGGCCATAATTTTTGTGCTGAGAATAAATGTAACTCTGTACATCAGTATGTATAAATTAGACCAGATGGTCCAAATTCCGGGCCCAGTCTTCAGCAATCAGTGGCAAGGGTCCCCATTGTATTTTGTTTTGTCTAGAACCCATGGAGTATTTCGCTTCATTTTTGACTTAAATTCTTCAATCTGTCAGTAAAAAAGATTTATTATAATAAGGGGACTTAAATATATTTTTGAAATAACACTTTTATATCTGTAAAGGGGCAGCTTTTAAACTTGACAAAGACGGGGATGGCACGGCAGTTTATGTCATGACAATGACCCGGTCCAAATAGTAAGTTTTGCCCTACAAGTTCCATTTCAAAGATGCCCCACTAATTGACTAATGAAAATTGAGGTTGCTCGCACCCTCTAGAAAGGCCTTATTTCAAGGACTTTTTCAATTAAGTTATAAGCTGAGAAAACAATGATAAGCAGAGGCGAAGACATTTTAGGTATAAAAAAAGTCCATAATGTAGGGCTGTAGGACCCCAACTTTGTCTTTATAAGGAAATTTTAGAACAGTGTATGCTCGCAAAGCTCGTGAAATTTGACAATTTTCAGTCTTCTTTAAGGAAAAGATCAGATATACAGTCTCTGTCCAAAGGGCACTTTTCCTTTTGAAAACGGACACTTTTACTTCTAAAAGCGGGCACTTTTCCTTCTGAAAAAGGGCACTTTTTAAACTTTTGAGAAAAGTGGGGGAAACGCGCCCCTGTTTCCCCGTTTCCGCCGCCTATAATTATTCAAGGTCCAACTGCAGTGACCAGCGACGGCCCTACAGGGAGCAAGGGCGAATCTGCCACCCCACTCTCAAACGGGGAGCAAGGGGAATCTGCAACCCTCCCCCAAACGGGAAGCAAGGGGAAATCTGAACCACGCCTTCCCTCTCCCCAAATCAAAATCCTGCCGACGCCTGCACGAGTAATCTACTTAACATCGCCTAACTTTTGCTCACTGGACTACCAGTCTGTAATAATGGTCATAAACTCTTCACGTGCGTATCTTGCTAAAAACAATAAATGCTTCAAGTAGAAAAGACTTTCAAATCTCTGGTGTGGGATCAAAAACCTGTCAAATAGCTGCACAAACCCATGTTCAAACTACAGGCCATTCACCAGGTATATTATCAAAGGGTCCATATCCGTAACGGATGTGGACCCTCCTCACCAGCATGGACATTTTTCTGTCAAAAAATAATACGTCAAAAACCTTTACTATATGAGTTGCTTAAAAAGTGAGTCGCTCTAAAGCCTGTGAGACAGTCAGAGTGAGCTGAGCATAACCCCCTCCCCACACACATCCTTGGACAAGTCGTGGTACCAATCTTTGATTGTGTACTTACATTAAACCTTCGGGTGCTAGATCACCCAGGTTCCTCTCCTCAAAGAGTTTCTGGAATGTTTCATTCGTACCACCAGCTCTGAATATCAATTCAAAAGTTGGGACGGGGATATCGTTCTTAAAGCTATAAATTAAAATTGTGGAAGGTCCATCGACGCCAACGAAGAGGACCGTCGTTCCGTTGATCTCGCCGAGAGCCAATGATTCACACTCCGAACCCTAAAGAAATAAAAAATAATTGCACAACAAGTGCGAATAAAGGAATAAATATCAGGGTGTTTCGTCTTGAAGGAAACATTAAGTCTGAGAAATCATTACTGCATATGATCGATGATACAAATCTTAAACAACTACCAAAAACAGCAAGTCAAAATCTTATTCCGATCTCAAGTTATTCATGTTTGAAGTTGGCACATGGAGTCTGCCATTTTATTCAATTCTGTATTGAAATATTGTGCATGATGACATAATCTCCAAAATAGGAACATACAGAATTTTTTTTATAAATGTGATTAAAGTTTTTATTCCAAAATGGGGTGACACAAAGTTTTAACAGCTTGTTTTGATAATTTCAAGTGTACACAAACAATTCCTTGACCCTTACATAAGAAAAATGCTTTCTCATGACCTAGAAATCTTGAGGTAGATTATAAAGAAATACAAAGCATTCCAACATCATGCTGGGCTGATGACATCATAATCTCCATGTTTTGAAATCAAAATGGAGGTTCCCATAGTACTATTTGGTAGTAGAATTAAAGTTTTGAATAATTGTACAAATTGTGTTAGATTGCTTAAGGGGGTATGAAACGCTGCTGATTATTATTTTGATACTAGCTGCACTACATAAATTCCTACTAAGATTACGATTGAGCGGACCGGAGGCGAATGGATTTCGACCAATCAGAAAGCTAAAACCTTATTGACTATTTATGAATGTATAGATTTAGGCAGTGGCGTATATTCAAAGGTTTGGTATTTGTCCCCTTGTGGATCCTCGTAAAAACAGACTTTCGTAAAAACGGGCTTTGGTAACAACACAACGGGCTTTCGTAAAAACGGGCTTTCGGAGAAACAGGCTTTCGGATAATATTATTATTATGGGATCTTCTCACAGCGTAGGCTAAAACTGAATCATTTTATTGTCTAGTTTGCACAAGAATTTAATTTTGGACCAAAATTATCAAAATTGCAATCATCAGTCATTATATTATCATTATGAAATCTTCTCACAGCATAGGCTAAAACTGAATCATTTTATTGTCTAGTTTGCGCAAGAAGTTTAATTTTGGACCAAAATTATCAAAATTGCAATCATCAGTCATTATATTATCATTATGAGATCTTCTCACAGCGTAGGCTAAAACTGAATCATTTTATTGTCTAGTTTGAACAAGAAGTTTAATTTTGGACCAAAATTATCAAAATTGCAATCATCAGTCATTATATTATTATTATGAGATCTTCTCACAGCATAGGCTAAAACTGAATCATTATATTGTCTAGTTTGAACAAGAAGTTTAATTTTGGACCAAAATTATCAAAATTGCAATCATTAGTCATTATATTATCATTATGAGATCTTCTCACAGCGTAGGCTAAAACTGAATCATTTTATAGTCTAGTTTGAACAAGAAGTTTAATTTTGGACCAAAATTATTAAAATTGCAATCATTAGTCATTATATTATCATTATGAGATCTTCTTACAGCGTAGGCTAAAACTGAATCATTTTATTGTCTAGTTTGCACAAGAAGTTTAATTTTGGACCAAAATTCTCAAAATTGCAATCATCAGTCATTATATTATCATTATGAGATCTTCTCACAGCGTAGGCTAAAACTGAATCATTTTATTGTCAAGTTTGAACAAGAAGTTTAATTTTGGACCAAAATTATCAAAATTGCAATCATTAGTCATTATATTATCATTATGAGATCTTCTCACAGCGTAGGCTAAAACTGAATCATTTTATTGTCAAGTTTGAACAAGAAGTTTAACTTTGGACCAAAATTATCAAAATTGCAATCATCAGTCATTATATTATCATTATGAGATCTTCTCACAGCGTAGGCTAAAACTGAATCATTTTATTGTCAAGTTTGCACAAGAAGTTTAATTTTGGACCAAAATTCTCAAAATTGCAATCATCAGTCATTATATCATCATTATGAGATCTTCTCACAGCGTAGGCTAAAACTGAATCATTTTATTGTCAAGTTTGAACAAGAAGTTTAATTTTGGACCAAAATTCTCAAAATTGCAATCATCAGTCATTATATCATCATTATGAGATCTTCTCACAGCGTAGGCTAAAACTGAATCATTTTATTGTCTAGTTTGCACAAGAAGTTTAATTTTGGACCAAAATTATTAAAATTGCAATCATCAGTCATTATATTATCATTATGAGATCTTCTCACAGCATAGGCTAAAACTGAATCATTTTATTGTCTAGTTTGCGCAAGAAGTTTAATTTTGGACCAAAATTATCAAAATTGCAATCATCAGTCATTATATTATCATTATGAGATCTTCTCACAGCATAGGCTAAAACTGAATCATTTTATTGTCTAGTTTGAACAAGAAGTTTAATTTTGGACCAAAATTATCAAAATTGCAATCATCAGTCATTATATTATTATTATGAGATCTTCTCACAGCATAGGCTAAAACTGAATCATTATATTGTCTAGTTTGAACAAGAAGTTTCATTTTGGACCAAAATTATCAAAATTGCAATCATTAGTCATTATATTATCATTATGAGATCTTCTCACAGCGTAGGCTAAAACTGAATCATTTTATAGTCTAGTTTGAACAAGAAGTTTAATTTTGGACCAAAATTATTAAAAGTGCAATCATTAGTCATTATATTATCATTATGAGATCTTCTTACAGCGTAGGCTAAAACTGAATCATTTTATTGTCTAGTTTGCACAAGAAGTTTAATTTTGGACCAAAATTCTCAAAATTGCAATCATCAGTCATTATATTATCATTATGAGATCTTCTCACAGCGTAGGCTAAAACTGAATCATTTTATTGTCAAGTTTGAACAAGAAGTTTAATTTTGGACCAAAATTATCAAAATTGCAATCATTAGTCATTATATTATCATTATGAGATCTTCTCACAGCGTAGGCTAAAACTGAATCATTTTATTGTCAAGTTTGAACAAGAAGTTTAATTTTGGACCAAAATTATCAAAATTGCAATCATCAGTCATTATATTATCATTATGAGATCTTCTCACAGCGTAGGCTAAAACTGAATCATTTTATTGTCAAGTTTGCACAAGAAGTTTAATTTTGGACCAAAATTCTCAAAATTGCAATCATCAGTCATTATATCATCATTATGAGATCTTCTCACAGCGTAGGCTAAAACTGAATCATTTTATTGTCTAGTTTGAACAAGAAGTTTCATTTTGGACCAAATGTATCAAAATTGCAATCATCAGTCATTAAGCCCAAAAAATCTGAAACTATTAACTTTATGTTGCTTTGCTATGCTGCCAAAAGAGGGGTGTACTGTACCTGTCCCCATGAATTACACCCCCTGCCTACTTACCGTAGTGTGGGAACGAGAATCAACGAGACTAGCTGGAGTTTGAGTGGCGGGGTCCGTCGTTTTTGAGTCACCATTAAAGACTTCTGGGTAAAATTTTGCGATCATTTTTGCCGACTCATCCCCTGCTGTCGTAAACCAATTCAAAAGAGGTCGCATTGAATATTGAGAAACTTCTTCCTCCGTAAAAGGACGGTTTGAGAACTCTTTCAGATGCGTCCAGTCCATCAACCACACTGAAGTACATCCGACCTTTATAAAAAATTTAAAACATTGCAATAATGACATGTATTAAAACGGTGGCAGATGGAACATTGGTTAGATCCACAAACATTCTAAAATCCCATCAAGAATCAGGAATCAGAACCAGAAAATGCCCATTACGTCAAAGAAAGGTATATGATGTCGAACAGTGTCTATGGCGTCGAAAAAATAACATGGCGTTGACTCGAAAAAGGTCTTTGACGTCAAAAAAGAACCATGACGTCAAAAAAGTCTTTGTTGTCGAAAAAAGTCAATGATGTCGAAGAAGATTCATGCATCGAAAAGGTTTATGCCATTGAAAAAGGTCTATTTCGTCAAAAAAGGTTCATGACATTTTCAAATATCCATAATGTCAAAAAGGGTCTATGTTGTCAAAAAGTACGCACTGAAAACACTGAGCAGATCACTCACATTATTTACATATCACTCACGTATTTTTATATCACTCACGTTAACTATCATTGTTGTCTTGTTTACTTAGTTTTTTACTATATACAACGCTGAAGATACCCATCTTGCTATTACCCCTGACCTCCCCATCCAACCGGGATCATCCTATTTATAGGGAAAATATTTACAAAGTTTGTACATCTAAAAACAGCAGAACACTCACATTATGAAACAAATTTGTTTAGTTTTTCAAGTTACATGTAATGGATATCAAACAAATCCCAACCAGGAGGTATGATATTTTTAATATATATGCCACACGCTTTAGGAAAGTTACATAATATAATGAATGTTCATAAAAAAATCATAAGAGACGTAGTACTTTTTGGTATGTCTGTGGATCCCTTAAAGTTTGCTGATTTTCAAAGATGTGCAACTGATTTATATTTCGGACCTAAACAATCTTTTCGTTATTTTGTTGAAAACAACCTAAGCGGGGATATTTGTTTAAATAAAATTTGTTTGTTTCGTGGCAAGAGAGATGTTATTCCTTTTAATGCAACGAGGAATGTAAAAGTTCAAAAAGTGTTACATCTTGGTGCTGCTTCAACACTTGCTTTTTCCCAGTTTAGGCTTGATAGAGCCCTTGCAGAGTTGCAAACTGAAGACAAAGACGAAGACGAAGACAACCCATGGGCCGGCATGCCTGCTTTAGAGGATGATTGATATCTGCCATCTTTTCCTTGTTTTTTTACCGCCAACATCTTGCCGCCCAAATAGAAAAAAATACTTGTGCTTCCTTGTTTTCTTTCTGTCATGAAGTTTTATAATTTCTCAGTATCAAAACTGAGAGACTATTTAATCTGGGCTAATGACTGACCAGAGATAATTTGTTTAGAAACTATTTTCCCCATCATAATGACTCTTTGTTTTCTTATATTTTGTTGATAAGAAGCTGTCATCAAAAACCATCTGTTTTATGTCATCTTATTATAATCCTTAGATTTGAAGTAGGAAATTATGACAGTCTGCACAAGTGGCTGTGACCTCAAGAATTCTTTGTTTTATCTGGCTAGAATAAGTAATAGTTAATTATACCCTTGGCTCAATATGAGGCGTTAACCACCAGCTATACCCCCTCCCTTCTTTTTCATTCCTCCCCCACCCCCAACCCTCTTCGGTGGAAAAAAAATTGATATTAATGCCGAAATGCGTAACGTTCTCGATAGTTCGCTATCTGCTGACGAAAAAGTGAAACGTTATGCAGAATTAATGCAGGAACATAAGAAATACGACCCCGAGACTGCCCGTCGGGAAACCACATTCACCCCTCCAGTAGCCCCAAAATATTCATTTACCTTACAAAAACGATCCCGGTAGCAGCGAGCTGGAAGTACCTAAAGTTCTTGCTTCTGCGTTGACGGAGAAAGATAAGTTGAAAACACAAGCATTTTTAAATGCTATTTGGAAGGATATGGGAGGGGATGACGGATGGTGGACGTGTCATTAGAGGATCAAATCTTAGTGATATTTTAATACAAAGTGCTTCTCCCATGCAGAAATTATCAGCCCAGGGTATGGACGATTTTGCAGACTTTCTGGCAGATACTGATGTACTGATCAGCGTAATTCGAACCGGGCATTGAAGGACTTGGTTCTAAATAAACGATCTGATCGATCCAAAATGGGTTATAAAAGAAGAGACACCTGAAGATGGCGACATTTTGCTGAAGCGATCTGTCGGACATGATACCTGATGAGTACGAGGAAGAGACAGGTGTAACGGGTTTAATGAAAGATTGGTTTCCAATATAAATGGCGTCGATAGCTACATTCAGTTTATCTGATTTTTTTCGTAGAGTTAATTGTGCTTGCGCCTGTTGCGGGGGGCGTGTAACAAGGGATAATATTGATGGCAGAAAAAACAATTTACAGGATTGGTACAAGCTATCGGAGCCTCTTGGCTTCGTTGGACAAGGGGCTGCGCTAAAACATCAGGAGGGGGTGCAGACAAAGCAAGTGAAAGAGTGGCTGAAGCAACAGGAGGTCTACAGACTGAAATTGAAGAAATATCGTAGACTGCATGTAAGGGTGTTTGTGAGGGGGAGCACTGGCAGGCCGATTTATTGGCAATGGAGCTAGTTGCAAGAGAAAACAAAGGTTTTAATTTCATTTATCAGTCATTGATGTTTTTTTTCAAAAAAGATTGGTTGGAACCTGTTAAACGTAAAACAGGTGTACTGGTTGCCCAAGATTTTGGCTCAATTTTAAAGAGAGCTGAGAATATACCTCTGAAAATTCAAACTGACAAAGGTACAGAATTTTACAACAAGGAAGTAAAGAAGCTTTTGAATAGTTATAAAATTAAACTGTTTTCAACTGATAACGATGTCAAAGCTAGTGTTGTTGAGCGTTTTATTAAGACAATTAAAAATATGTTATGGAAATATTTTTTTTTATAGAAAAGCATGCATGGGTGGATATACTTTCACAAGTTGAAGAAGGATATAACAAGAGGTTTCATACAACAATTAAAATGGCACCAATAGAGGTAATTGATACTAATCAAAAGAAGGTGTGGAAAACATTGTATGGTTTAATTGAAACTAAAAACAAAGGGACAAAATAGAGGACAGACTTAGAATTTCAAAAGATAAAGGTATTTTTGGCAGAGGGTATTACTAGAACTGGACGGTTGAAATTTTTGAGCTCACAGATGTAATAGTTCATGAGCATACCATGCATAAATTGCAAGACCAGCTGGGTGAAGCTCTCATTGGTTTATTTTACCCAGAGGAGGTACAAAAAGTTTCAGCTCCTGAAGTGTTTAAGATTGAACGGGTTTTGCGAACACCATGATGAAATAACCATCCTTATGAAGAATGGTCCATCAATCATTCATGGGTTTTGCACAAAGTCCTCCTAAGCATATAATGTATATTCTTATTTAGGCTCTGCCAAGGACTAATCTGATTTGTATCACTGAACAGCAGTTTTGTAGCTTGAGCCCAAGATGAATTACCTATTGTGTATAGTGTACCAGTAGCTGGTTGCTAACAAGTGAACTGTAAATAGATTATAAAGATGTTATCAATTAAGAAGGTATAGATTACCCCTGTGTTGTGTATGGTACCAATAGCTGGATGCTAGTCAATGAATCGTGAAGAGTCTTTCGGGTTGAATGGTGTGGATTACCCCTGATTTTGAGAAATTCGGGGGTGTCGGGTTGGAGGGGTCTAAGGGCCAAAAATTCTTAATGACGTGGTACAGGAAAACAGAAAGAATATTTTGTAAAGTGGTTAGGGTACGGGGCTAAGTTTAATACCTGGATTAACGACTGTAATTTTGTAAATGGCTGAGCGTAGAGATTTTACATGGACCGTGCCTAGCAATGCAGGAATGACAAATTTTTTGAATAATACCACGTCCAATTTTACAGTCCCTACACAGAAACTTATTCTTCTAGAGGGCGAGTGGGAAGTCGGAGTAACTGCAGCATATTTCCCCGATGACATATTTTTGGTAAACAATAAGAACACCAATTTTAAGTATATTGATGGATCGGGGAAAGAAATGGGTGAAATCAACCCCCTCCGTACGATTAATAGAACGTCTATGATTAAAAAGAAATGGTTGGACTCACGTTTTACTCAATATTTAAAAGTTACAAAGGTGTCTCCAGGTAGATTGAAGCTGGACATGAAAGTTGATACAGGGTTATCCTTGGAGGGACCACTTGTATAATCTTATGGTTTTACAGCTAGCAAACTTACATGGGGGACTAGTAATAGATTTAAAATTGCTCCAAAAACATTCATTACAGAGGGTATAGGAGAATTAAGAATATATTGTAATCTAATCGAACCTCAGCCGTTTAATACGGGGTACAAGCTTTTGTTATGTACAGCTAATGTAAACGATGAAGGCGACATAATTTACAGACCCAATATCATAAAATATAGCTCTGTTGATGAAACAAATATAAACAAGGTACATCTTTGGATGTACAGACAGCGATGAGGCGGCCGGGTTCTCCTCAGGAGTAACAGTGATCGATTTACATTTCAGACCAAGACGATCTGTCTAGAAATGACTACCACAAGGGGAAACAATTTTTTTTTTTTTATGTAACTAACAATTCTACGACACAAAAATGTACACAGAGGCTTGCATCTCAAATAGGGGGAGGCGCAGTCAGGTGGTGTTACTAAACTGTGAACAATGCCCGGGGTGAATATATCCTAGGAACGTCTACTGATAGTTTAGTATTTCTTTTTTTTCAGAAAGAGTATCTGAAATATTAAAAACAAAGAATAAAAAGCTGTAGGACCTTGATTCAGATACGAAGGCTCCGCACGGTATGGTGCAGACTTTTTTTCTACTTGTGTGTTTTTCTAAAGTAGTGATTTTTGAAAAACAAATACATGTACTTCTGACATAATATTATGTTCTGAAATGTTATTAATGTTAACTACATGCGAACTTTTTTACAATGCATATTAAACTATCAGTGAACTTTTACATACAAAATAATGAAATATTTTCTATTTCCTTCTTCATGCATTTAAACTATCAGTGAAATATTTCTGAAATCATAATACAAAGATACCTGTTCTGAACTGCGGAAACATACTTCAGTTATTATCCACTGTACTTTTCTTTTTTTAGTTTCTATTTTGCAGAACCAAAATAATAGGCTTAATAAGTGTAGCTTAGAACCATTGTAAGAGGGAAGTGAATACAAGAAAACAGAATGTACATGAAAAAACTTGTAACATGTATATTTTTTATTTCTTGCGAATTAAACGAAATAAAAGACTGTAAAACATGTCTAAAAAGATAGTTTACGTGAGTGATATGAAAATACGTGAGTCATATGTAAATAACGAGAGTGATCTGCTGTTTTCAGTGCGTAGCGCTAAAAAATCCCATAATCAAGAAAAGAGCCATTGCACCAAAGAAAGTCCTATACGAAAAAAGGCCCATAGCGTCCGACATTTAAAGCATTACGCCAAAAATTACATATAACAAGGAAAGAGGCTGATAGTGCCGAAATGGGCCAATTGGCCGAAAGAAACCTACAACAATGAAAAGCGCCCATTATAAGGTATAACGATGAAAAAGGTCACTTATGAACAGAGGGGCACATGGCCTTAAACAGTTAAAGGCAGAAAGGCGCATAAATATGATAGAACTGCCAAAGGTATTTTTTCCTGGTGTCGATAACGTCGTCTCTATTGCTTAAATACATGAAAATGCAAACTTCTGTTATAGCTTAGTGGACCTTTTCTGATCAACAAGCCATTACAACGTAAAATTCCATAACACCAAATGGCCAATAACGTGGAAAGAGGTACACCATGGCGAAATGGCTCATGAAAAGATAAATGATATTTTCGACACCTCCCCACCATGTATGAGAACTACCTACAGTTCTATCACTTTGTTGGAATGTGTTGCTCCCAACAAAATGTTTAGGCCCTGGGATATCTTGGTGCCAATGCAGATTGTAAAAGAGCTTAATTTGTGCCAGTGCTAGATTAATGCTGTTAACCGCCGAGTATCGAGGGGTAAATGGATTAATTTGGAGGTAGAGGCGCTTTTACGCGTTTGGTTCCTTTCTCGGAGGCTCTGCTTGTGATTGAGTCATTATAATTTACCACGTCATAAATCATTCAGCTGCAGTATTGTGGAATGATTTACCAGATAAAGCCAAGCGTGCAATAAATATTAATGAATTAAAAAAACATGTGAAAACTTCCTTTTTTAGAGCTGCCTTTTATTAGATCATCAGGATTGTATATTTATATACTGTATATAGGGCCTATATATATATATATATATATATATGTGTGTGTGTGTGTGTATATATATATATATATATATATATATATATATATATATATATATATATATATATATATATATATATATATATATATATATATATATATATATATATATATATATATATATATATATATATATATATATATATATATATATATATATATATATATATATATATATATATATATATATATATATATATATATATATATATATATATATATATATATATATATATATATATATATATATATATATATATATATATATATATATATATATATATATATATATATATATATATATATATATATATATATATATATATATATATATATATATATATATATATATATATATATATATATATATATATATATATATATATATATATATATATATATATATATATATATATATATATATATATATATATATATATATATATATATATATATATATATATATATATATATATATATATATATATATATATATATATATATATATATATATATATATATATATATATATATATATATATATATATATATATATATATATATATATATATATATATATATATATATATATATATATATATATATATATATATATATATATATATATATATATATATATATATATATATATATATATATATATATATATATATATATATATATATATATATATATATATATATATATATATATATATATATATATATAAATAAAGTCTATTTTTAGCTTTTTACAATGAATTTGAATTTTTGTATATATATCGCCTATTTTAAACAGTTTTAACTTTTATAAACCTTTTTTATCTGTATTTTAAACAATTAATTTATTGAATTTTTCTTGACTTGTATGTTTTTATTGTAAAGCGCCTTAGAGCAATTTTATATTGGATAAGGTGCTATATAAATTCAGTAAAATAAATAGATATAAAAGAATATACCCACCTAGGTCCGCGCTAGAATTCATGGCGTCCCTCAGCGAGGCGCTGGCATTCTCGCTTAACATATTTCCTGCAAAACAGAGGATACGTCATCTTTAGACTTTAAACTTTGAACTGTCGGTCAACCAATAGTTCCTACATTGGTTATTCAAGTAATTGCAATAACTCCTTCTGCCCTCATTAACGTTGAGGCGATTTGCAAACACATTAGCTGTCTCAACGTTGAATTGAGAGTGAATGGGAAAGGGGTGAAGATAATTATAAAGTATAAAGTCTTTTATAAGGGTCATTTTAGAAGTAGTCATTTGTTCAAATATATACATTTAAAATAAATAAAGAGTTCACATAGACATCACATCGTCCTTCTGGGCAGGGGCGTAGGAAGGATGCCCCCTCCCCCTCCACACACACACACTTCCTATACTATTTCTGCCATAAGATTAGTGGTAGCACATAATTATGGAGGACAAAGAAAGTAACAAAACGGTGACAAAAGTATTCAAAATTATTCCAATTTATAGCTGCAGAACTCGGCAACCAGGGTCATCCCCATTTCACTGAACTTAATTTATGATTATTGCAGGCCTAGTAAAGCAACAGAGGTTACGATTTTCCCAAAAGTAAACGAAAAAGTACAATGTTGGAAAACCTGGCGAAGTAATTATTCTGATGGTTTATTCTTCACCTTTAATTTTTCGTCGTGCATCTCCTTAACTGTTACTGTTAAAGGGTTATCGCTAAAAAGGTTGTCTGTTCAATTACCTACCACGAGGACTATCACACTTTGAGTATGCATCAGTCTTTAAAGGGGACATAAAGTCTGATACAAGGATACTAATCTAGACCAACTACTACACTCAGCAGGTTAAAATCATATTCTCAACTTATTCATGTTTTTGAATTCGACACATGGAGGCTGCCATTTATAAATCTTGTGCATGATGACATAATTTCCCCAATAGAGATTATAATGTATTTCTTTATAAATTTGATTAAAGTTTTTATTGCAAAATAAGGTTACATAAAAGTTCTAAAAGCTTGCTTTGATAATTTCACGTGTGCACAAAAGTGACCTTGACCCTTATAGGAAAATAATTTTAAGAAAACAATAAGCTTAAAAATTGAGATAAATTTTAGGTAATACAAAAGCATTCATGTTAGGTGGGTGACATTATTGCCTGCATGTTTTAAAATCAAACCATCGGCTTATATAGTTAATATAGCATTAACGTTTTTGATAAATACAAAAAATCTGTTAGATTGTTTTGGGAGGTATGAGACTTGGTCAGAAATGCTGTTATTTCTATTTCTACCCTATGAACTAAGGATTATGTAAGACTTTAGGTTTCCTTTAAAGATAGATTTAAAGGGAAGATCATCATTGACTAAAATATCCAGTTAAGCCACGAGAACAGGCCCGTAGCCATGCAGAAAATTTTGCAACTGGTAGGAGGGGGGGGGGGAGCACAAGCAGTTCATGGGGGCACATTGTGCTATATTTTTTCGTTTGATTTTTCGCAAGGGGGGCACACACCTCCACAAGAGGGCATGCCCACCCCCTCTCCCATTCCCTATGCTGCCTATGGGCCTGCAGGAGAATAGCAAGCATTCCAATCAAATATAAATTTACAGCTTATTACATTTTAGCCTGAGGGCTCAAAAGCAAATATATTATGTATGAATGGGATACGTCTCTGTTCTTTTAATATGCATATTCGTTGTTTTTTAAAGGTCAGATATCGCGTTAACATGGACTATATATACAATAAAAGTCAACGGTTCTGTTTGGTCATAAACTAATACAGACAACCAATCAATAACCGCGATGGAAGTGACTAGTACACTGCACATAAACACACAATGGGTACAGTACATACTTAATTAGACATTCGGATGTGACGTGAAGATTTGAACATCAAAATTTTACTAAAACGAGACATCCTCTTTAAGCTGTAGCTGATCTGATACTTGGTGTAGGTATCTTAGCCAATCTCTAAAGAGGACAACCTTTATTGTGGTCTACTGCAGAAATGTGGCTATATTTCAATTAGGATTATAACAACAGATGTACAGAGGTGAACCTTCCCCCCCCCCTCTTCCCCCATCCCCATTACTAATATTTCTCACCTAGTCACCAAGAGGTCTTCTGACTTGATTCTGAAGTACGATGAGAAGCATAATCGGCTCCGAGATTTATGGTTACAAATTGAAAATTAGTGTTTTACAATCTGAAGATCTTAAAGACTTTCAAGTTTGTCCAAAATCTAAAATTGACAATAAGACAATCTGATATGGACGCAAAGGTCTAGCCTTTTCAAGAAGATTTAAATGGGTAAGAATCTTTCTTCCTCTGCCTCAACCTCATAATGGAAATGCAAAATACATGAGAATAAGAGAATCCTACTTTATAGGACTACAAAATATATTTTGAAACAGGGGCTGGTGAGGGTGAGGTTACTTTCGAGTCAAAGTTTAAACTATTGAACAGTTCAGGGAAAGGTAGAAGACAATAAGTGTAAGAATTTGATAGGTTTCTGATCATTTTGAAGTATTTCCTAAAAATTTGTGAAAAGCTGTAATTATACCAACCGTCAATTATCTCTTTGCCTGTCTTAAACTCTGCCCATACTTTGTTGCCAAAGGAATAGTCAAAGAAGTCGCCTTCATTCGCTGTGATGATGTAACCCTGTCCACCAATTGTGATAAAGCGGATCGTATCTGGTTGTCGAAAGCTTCCGATGTCAAAATTCTTGAATTTTATACCTACGGAAAAAATAATCATAATGTTAAAGTTTTATTTAGGGATGGTGAAACCGCGGAGAAACAAGGGTCGTTGCCCTCGGTATCCCAGAGTGAGAAGTGAAGGAGGTGCCCATATAAAAGTTATACGAACCTGATAAAGTTATGTCACATAATGTAAATAAAGGATATCCTAACATTTGTAATAACCCCATTCTTCAGGTCAAATATGTGCATAGATCTGCCCTTGCGAGCTTGGATGCATTTAGCACTTTACTGGAACGAAAGACTCTTTGTTTCATACCCTCATTAGAAGTCTTGAATAAAGAAAATACCCTCACTTGACGTTCTTTGCCCTTGCCCTGCATTTCTTCCGCCACCCCTGGGTTCATCCTTAATTGAAAACCAGGGGGGCTTTTTGGGGTTGAAACCCCCTTCTCTGAAAAGTACAGTAAATCATAAAACAGTATAGAGAGGAGAGGTTGTAGAATGATCTCGCCTCACCAACAACGAATATAAGCGTCAAGTGTCATTTTATTTAGAGACAATTGTGCATTGTGACCATTATTGTGCCAGAAATTTTGCACAATTTCTCAATCATAAAATTGAATTTCTGAAAAGCTCGATAATAACATCGTCTCATTTGTTCTTCTTTGCTGAATATTGTCCCTTGATTTCGGACGGTGGTTACTGGACGGGCGAAGGGGAGAGGAGGTTGGGGTATAGTTATCCACTATAGCTTCTCATGGCGTCACGCATGCTCAACAGGAAACTCTATTTCACCATTGCCAGTGGCGGAACCAGAGGGGGTTCTTGGGGTTGGAACCCCCTTCTCTGAAAAAAGTTCCATCATTTTTCATTACTCCAATAATAACCAAACCTCTCCTTGTGATTTTCCAACTTCCGCCCATGTCAGTGACGGATCTAGAGTGAAGGAGGGGGTTGGACCCCCCACCTCCAAAAAAGTTCCAACATTTTTCATTACTCCAATAATAACCAGAACCCCCTCCTTGCAATTTTCCTCAATCCGCTCCTGACTACTCACCCTACGGAAATTGTACAGCCATGTATCTACGAAACACATGTTTCATCCCCATATTTTTCAAGAAAGTGTTGGGAATTCCGCAAGCTTTTAGGATCGAGGCTCGACAAACAAGGGGGTAGGGGTGCATAATATACCAATGGATACGGATGAAATTTTGCATTGAAATATATACGAGAAGGTTCGACCAACTCCAGGCCATTTCACGTCGTGAAGCAGTGACGTAGCTAGTCTTTGCAGGTGGGGGAGGTGTGGCATGGAAATGGGACAGAGTGGGAAAAGTTGAAGGGAAAGTCGTATATTTTGAGGACACCCTCCGATATTTTGAGGAAAAAGTTGGAGATTTTGAGGAAATGTTCGGAAATTTCCTTACCTTTGAATAGGCCTAATTTAAACATTCGAGGTTTTGGAAATTTTGTGATACTTATTCCCAAGATGGCTGGTAAAAGTGAAGCTTAAGACCAACTGCTTTCATCAATATAGCCAAAAAATCTAATATATTGAATTCCTATCTGTGCAATATTTCCGACTTTTTGGAAATTTCTGGCCAGTGGGGGGGAAGGGGCATTCACTACAGCCAAGCAACTGCCATGAAGTGCCAATATAAGAAAACTTACCTCCGTCCATGTCACTTGCATCAACCTGAAGATCTTTCCAAGATTTTGTGCCAAGAGGGTAAATGTCAAGAACGGTTTGACTTTCCAGGTCAATGACGGCAATGGCATTATTTTCCTGTTGAAATAAGTGAGCAGAAAGTTTTAAAATTGATTAAAACAAGTAACAATTAAGGGGGAGATTTTCCTATTTAGTGCCCTCTATTTAATAATTTGTATTTATCCCAATATCTGCTTGTTAATTAACTTTATCAAGCTGATTTTTTGGGAAAGAAGGAACAATTACTAAGCTACAGATTCGTGGGTAATTTTAGTAGGAGGGGGCATTGCTTTAAGCAAATTAGGAGAGGTCAAAGGTCAAAAATAGTTTTTTCTGACATAAAAGTGCCTAAATATAAAATCTATTTTGTAATTGAGTAAGTAATGTACACACTTGGGAATCTATTTAACAGTTTTGACATATCAAAGGCAATAATCTTTTGGGAGGGGTTACTTCTACAATTTTTCAAGTAACCAAAGGCAACCAATTAAAAACTCCATTAAAATAGACGTATTTTTTAGAATAACTACCCATCCCTACTATAAATCAACAAAATGGCCCATAGGATTGAAAAGAATACTAAAATACAGGTGTCTGCCAAATTTCAGGGTAATAGGACTTATGGTTCTGTAGTTTTTCAATTTTTAATGCGGTAAAATTGCGGTAAAATTGCGCTAAACTAATCAAATTTAGTCACTTGCATTATTTTTTGTCAGTTTTTTGCTCTTTTAAAGCTCTGTTTGTTTTTTGTATTCCTTTTCTCTGCGTTGTGATTGGTTCCTTCTGATTTGGCCCACTTCCTAGGATATCCAAGTCATTAAAAGCACCACTCTGATAAGATATATCTTTCGGTTGCCTCCATTTTTCCTCCAACTTCAACTTTCCCTGTTGCCTCTTCTCTCTACGTTTCTTGATTTCAGCCTTTTCTGCTCTATTTGTCCTTTTAACTCTGGCGACATGTGGGTGCCTGGAGGCATGTTCAGTGCATTTATCAATACATGTTTACCTGTTGAGCCTTCATTGAATTGCAAAATGGCTAAAATCACAACCAATTCCATTGTTCGCAGCCCTTTGAATTTGTGTTTTGTTGATCGATCCCAAACTAAACTGTTTAAACTTTCATTTTGATTTCGCGTAAATCCTGGTAAACATCTTTTCAGGAGAGAAGAATCGCTCAATCGTTGAAAGGTAGGGAGAAGAAAATCTAAGAACACTGGCAGCAAATGATACTCACTGTTGACAAATGGTTTCTCGGGACATTTGTTGTAAGCACACCAACTATTATCTCCAAGTGGGCAATATTGGTGCCTTATGGTGCTATCCTCCAGCATGACAGAATGATACAATACAGCTAGAATTGCTTTTCTCATATTGTCTATACCAGCCTTGATCTTGTCTGAACTTGAGCAGTCTTTGATCACATGTGACCGAATAGGACGATCAAATATACAATTGCAATTTATCAATACAATTGTCAGTGATTACCTTCCCCACCAAAACATGAACCATCTTTCAAGCTCTCTCAGCCCCGTGCCCATTCGTTTTTGCACATGGCCTATGCAGTCAAGCTTTATGACACGATCACATCTAAGCTGCATAATGTTAGGCCCAGGTTTGCACTTACACACACAGAATCCTCACTAACATTAGTGCATAAGCCTATGGGCGTAGTGGAACTGGTACTAGGCTTTACTAACGATAAGTTTGCCTTCAGCGTTCCAAGCTGTGCCTTTGATTCATGAATCGGCTTCCCTTTCCTTTCTTGGGCATGATTTCGATTAATAAAATCACAATAAATCTTACAAATGTTCCTCAAAATAATATTATATCAGTCCAAACCACAACCCTTGACACTTCGAATTAATTTCAATCCAGTTGAAGAATAGACAGAAGCCAACTCCACACATGATTAGAGTAGGCCCGAGGTCTACATATATTATATTGAGATATGGACAAGACTTGACGCTCTGTTAAAGGTCAAATAAAAATTAAGGGCTAAAGACAAAAGATAATGATGTTTTTCTGCCTGCCATCTTATTTTAGACATGTTAAAGAATCATTAAGTGGCCCCAAAAAAAAAAAATACGCTCTATAGGAAAACGCCCCCTTCATCCAAATTTTATGTAGCTAATTCAACCACGTTGAAATAACCCAGAAAAAGACACAAAGAATTGTGTATAAAATAGACGGACTTGTTTTGTCTTGACTGCTTAAACACAGTAGAGTATTGAAGCAGATGAGAATCGGAAATAGTGAAGTGGACACGGAATATACCCCCCCCCCCTCTACCCACACACACACACACATACCCACCCTCCCAACACACCCACATTTCTAAGCAAAATATTCCTTCAGATTATGTTATTTTAATCATTTAGTCCAAATCATTGTTCAAAGTTTGGCATGTAAACAGTAGGCTATATGGTAATGATATTATGTTAACTCTTCTATGCAAATTTTACGCCCACCTCCCCCTCCCTTTTTATCTATTTTACCTGGGCCATTCCGCTGAACAGAAAAGCCATATTTATCAAAATAGTCTAACTGAAATTGCTTATCATGACTGTTTAAAGGTACGGACAACTGAAAGCTGAGATGGATTAAGATACACTAAATAGCCTGACAACAGCAAAATTTCCCATCAATGTCGGTAACAAATTTACCATTTTACAGCATTTTAAAACTCCTAAACTCAGTTAGCATAAGTTCTGCAATATCATGACGCCCAATCCTCGCTGCAAATTTTCAATCTTTTCACCCGCAAGAACCTCCATTTCGGCGGGTATAACTTTAGACTCTAATAGACTGCTAGAAGCAATTAAGAAACCAAACACAAATTCATTTTAGATTATAGAGAACAGAATGAAACCTTCAATTTGTGTCTTTGACGTTAAACCTGCGGGGTAAACCGGTCTTATCACTAAAACGGTTTTAACAGATCGCGGTTTATTGTTTACTGTCCCATTCATTATCAGTAAAGGATAAGTTCAGAAGTCAAGCATGTCCATCTTATATGAAAGAGGACTTCAAAAGAAACAAAATGGTGAAGAAAGTGTTTAAAAATCGTATTCCGTTAAGGATATTCAGTTCTAGTCTGATTTCAGTCGTTTCTACACAAATGATACCAAATTTTAAACATAGATATCTCCTTAACGGTATAAGATTTTCGGATGCTTTCTTCACCATTTTGTTCCCTAAGTCCTCTTTCAAATTGGATAGACTTGCTTGACTCTTGAACTAATCTTCAAGCAATTGACATGGAATCGTTTGCTTCGCCTTGCGTGTGCTGTTTGTTTTCAAAAAGCAGGTGAGTCAAAAACAAAAATTGTGGTTAAAACCGTTTTTTGTTGTTAGGTTGTGGAAACCGACCGGTTTCTAGTGAGCGCAAAACAGTACATGTTTACATAAATCAATTTGTTTACCACACTAAAATGAATACCTGAAGGCAGACGTATGCACGAGATAAATCATCACTGAAAGTAGCTGAACCAGGCTCCAGGTTTTGTGAGAAGCCTCCAGTTCCATTGCCTAATTGTCCCTTATAAGGCCACCGTACTCCATTATTTTCCAATTCAGAACTCCTGTCGAATATATAATAAGACAATAAAATGAATAAAATAAAACTTGTCGATTTTCCCTGTCTGATTTCATATTCATTTCGTTCATTTCGTGTCCATTTCGTTCATTTCATTCAAATAATTTATTTTATTCATTTCATTCGTTTTATTCATTTTATTTATTTCGTTCATTTCATTCAATTAATTCCATTTCATTCCTTTCATTCATTTTATTTATTTCATTTATTTTATTTCATTCATTTCATTCAATTAATTTATTTTATTTATTTCATTCTTTTCATTCATTTTTCATTTCAATCATTTCATTCATTTCATTCATTTTATTCATTTTTTCATTCATTCATTTCATTCATTTCATTTCATCTCATTCATTTAATCCATTTCATTCATTTTATTTATATAGTATTCATTTCATTCATTTCATTCATTTCATTCATCTCATTTCATTCATTTCATTCCTTTCATTCATTTAATCCATTTCATTCATTTTATTTATATTATTCATTTCATTCATTTTATTCATTTGATTCATTTCATTCATTTTAATCATTTCATTCATATTTTCCATTCATTCATTTAATTCATTTGTTTTATTTAATTAATTGTATTCATTTGATTATTTTACTCAACATAATGACTAAAAGCACAAATAGAATAGCAAGAACGGGATTACTGAACCATCAGGATGAATGTTTGGTAACAAAATACAACAACAAAAAACAAAAAAAACACACATCCCGTTACCGCGGCGAATAAGGCACGTTGGGAAACTGGCTAACGGTTAGTTGATGTGAAACCACTGATTCTTAATGTGAAACAAGCATAACCCTCTCCCCCATCCCCTACCTTTCCGGCACCCAACCCCTTCTTCTTCTCTTCCTGGACTGGATCCGCCCCTCTTTTTACACTTACCTTAAATTAAAATTAGTAAAGAAGATGTGCTTGACGTCAAATTGATTACCCTCACTGATCTTGATGATGGTGACGGACCCCTCAGGATTCACAAAGGTGACGCCAGTCGAATTTTCCTCCGCCTCCCCTTCATTTCCAATAATTATGGTTGAACAATCCTTACTAAATGTTATTGTGTCTGGTCCGACCTGGCCTGAGAAGAAGAAGAATAAGAATAAGAATAAGAATACGGATGATGATGATGATGATGATGATGATGATGATGATGATGATGATGATGATGATGATGATGATGATGATGATGATGATGATGATGATGATGATGATGATGATGATGATGATGATGATGATGATGATGATGATGATGATGATGATGATGATGAGGAGGAGGAGGAGGAGGAGGAGGAGGAGGAGGAGGAGGAGGAGGAGGAGGAGGAGGAGGAGGAGGAGGAGGAGGAGGAGAAGGAGGAGGAGGAGAAGGAGGAGGACGACGAGGAGGAGGACGTGGAGGAGGAGGAGGACGAGGACGACGACGAGGACGACGAGATCGAGGACGACGACGACAACGGCGGCGGCGGCGGCGGCGACGACGACGACGACGACGACAATAATAACAATGATAATAATACAAAACAAAAAGGCCCGGTTTCGTGAATAAAAGCAGAAACGGACGAGCAGAGGTTCATTTTCCCCTAAGCAAATCGTATATACCTTCCCAGATGCATTATTGGAAAATTACGCTTCCATGTTCAAATAATTCATCGACAAAGGCTGGAAAAATACCTCAATCTACCTCACCAGGATCCCAACATTATATGAAGGCAAACAACATCAATAATTCGAGAGAAAAAAAGCAAAAAAAGGTAAATCCGGTGATAAAAATATGATTTTTTGATTTATAGGATTTATATACTTCCTTGGCTTTCTGTGTCTCAACGAATTCATTTCAAAATTTGTCTGCATGTCTACAAATCACTTATTCATCAGTCACCATCATATATTTCTGACAGTCTGCAACTTCCATCGCGTGCCTTTCGCTCCTCTCCAGAGAACTGCCTGGCTGAGCATCGCATTAACACTATCTGCATGGTTCGCGTGCAGTGCATTTTCTGCTGCCGCTCCCCATGTATGGAGCTCAATGCCCTCAAATATTCGCCATTTACAGATGTAAGTTTACTTGGACTATTTACTGATTTAAGAAACTGCTCAAGACACATTTATATAATAACGTGTGACTTTTGATGTCTTAATTTTTATGTTGATATGGACTGTGCTGTGTTGTATCATTCTGGACGCTTTGTAACTCCTAAATGTCATCATGTATGTAAAATTTGATTGTTAAGCCGAACCATTCGAACGCACCTGTTTTTGTGGACATGTTTAAACTTTTCCTTAGATAAATGACGACGACGACGAGTGAACACACAATTACAATGACGGGATCGTCGCCTGCGTAATCGGTTATGATAGTAAAAATGCTATCACGAAACGCTTAATACGACCCGGACGAGAACACAGGCACGACGTATGGACAGACATAACATCGACAACCAAGTCAATGTCCACGGCCATTGATAACCACTTGTGTTACA
>JAIGNY010004162.1:475000-520000 GCA_020152595.1 Chiridota heheva
TATATATATATATATATATATATATATATATATATATATATATATATATATATATATATATATATATATATATATATATATATATATATATATATATATTTATATATATATATATATATATATATATATATATATATATATATATATATATGTCATGTTTCAGATAAATTAGGAAATTTGATATCATTCTTCGAAATAACTGAGGAAGTTTATGTTTAAGATTATTGATTCAAATAAATGGGAATAAAACGTATACGACTTTTGCCATTATATAAAACGAATGTATATCAATTCCGAGTACAAGCAAAAAGGGGAGTAGGGAGGGGAGGGGGGACAAAACCTGGAATTCCACCTTACAGATGTATGTAAATTGAAGAGTTATTAACATAAACTGAAACATTATAAATTGAAGGATGTTTTGATGAAATTAAGTTGTACATTTTGGTCAAAGTTGGAAAACATTTTCAAAAATTGCAAAAAATTCCACGAAAATTCACAAACATTTCCCGAAAATCGATCAAAATTTCCTGAAAATAAATGCAATAAATCCCAAAAAATTGAAGCGGACTTCCTTATTAACAGCTGTTTGTTGGAAATTCATATCAGTCTGCAAGTGCAATGTTTTCTGAGAAATTTAGGACCTTCCCCTCCCCTCCTATCCCTGAGATGTGACCCTTCCTACGCCCCTGTATATTGGTGAATGGCTGACGTTCGTTACTAAATTAAATATAGATCTAAACAAGGACTGACAGATGCATTTTCAAAAGGTTGCGTTTGTTCTTCTTCTTCATATATATATATATATATATATATATATATATATATATATATATATATATATATATATATATATATATATATATATATATATATATATATATATATATATATATATATATATATATATATATATATATATATATATATATATATATATATATATATATATATATATATGTATATATATATGTATATATATATATATATATATATATATATATATATATATATATATATATATATATATATATATATATATATATATATATATATAAATATATAATATATATATATATATATATATATAATATATATATATATATATATATATATATATATATATATATATATATATATATATATGTCATGTTTCAGATAAATTAGGAAATTTGATATCATTCTTCGAAATAATTGAGGTATAAATTGACTAGTTCGCCTGATATACTACGAATTACAACAGTACAATGATTATCTCAATATTACAAAATGTAATACCAATTTTCTCAAAAGTGCGATTTCCTAGTATCATTCGTCACCTGCTCCCTGTGCAAATCGAGGGACGAATTTTAGCAGAGCATTAAACAACAGTGAGTTCATGCAGCGCTAACAAAAATATGAAGTAAAAGATATATTATCTGCATATGTAAAACAGAAGAAGATTACAAAACTATGAAATTATCATTTAATAGAGTGTTTTTGTCTATTTATTAATTTTGAAATAGTGTCTAAATATGTTACAACAAAGAGCTGTGTGGAAGCTCTTTGGTTGCAAATAATCTTTAAACAGTACTTAGCAAGGCAAGTTTCCATTATCCTGTAAATTTAATATTTTTTCATTTAAAAAAAGAAATGTCATATCGAGTGTTTTGTTGTGACTAATCTTAATGCACGGCCTATCAGCTTACATCGCTGGAATGAAACAAATTAATCTCGCGAAAAAAATACACTGAACTATACAACTATACCCTATATTTCTCTTTATATTCTTTACAATTTATTTTCATACAGCACGACCATTACGGCCATATCCCTGTAAAACGGTTCGAAAATTACTTACTTTGTTGGAACCGAAAATTAAATTATTTGCAGTCAATTATAACGCTCCTCAAGTTGAAGTTGAACTAATATTTCCAGTCCTGATCCAAGATATATATATAATAATATCATAACGCTGTAGCAGTTCCCTGGAATATGACCTTTTACCTTCCAGTGCGTCATATCGTACTACAGGTAAAATATTCTTCATTAGTTGTTCTGCTCCTTAAAGTTTCAAACACTCAGACCCGACCTGATAAATAAGCAGATCGGGTCAGACTTTTCCTCTTTATTTTCTTCCTTCTGAAAACCAAAAGAAATTAGGATCAAATTTCCCTTATCAATGGCGCCATTGTACTGTTGGTCCTGAGTTGTTGTGAAAGTTGGTGTTGGGTATCATGTTAGCAATGGATGAACCTTATTGTATGGTTGAGTGTTACAATTAAGATAAGTGGTCTCATTATTTGCTACAATAAGTTTGTGGTTATTATTTGCTCGAACAAATTTTTAAGGAGAAGGACAAGTCATGTTCTGGAAAACACGGTTGTTGATTTGTGACTAACCTTTGACTGTTTGAAGAGTACATGATACGTATTGCCAAATAGGCAGTAATTGCAGTATGACATCATGTCTGATGCGTATTTTGTTTGGAAGAATGCATACTAAACTTAGTTCTTGATTTGATGATAGGGTCCGGGTGTGACCCATAATTCTCAACTCGAGAGGGGGGGAGGGGGGCCTTAAAGGTCCACTGTAAAGTAGTCAGGGGCGGACTGGCAGGTTAAAGCAGGTCGGAAAACAACTCAGGTCAGGCCATTTGGGGGATCTGAGGGTGACCCCCGGCAGGGTCTAGGCTAGAAATCCCGTTTGGGCTAGGGGCACGGTAGAGAAAGGGGATTTTCGCTCATAGCAGCCAACTTGAATTTGGCCTTATTTATTATTTTTTAATATTTTTTACAGGCCACATTAAGGCCTGGCCATCAGGAGAGTCCCAAGTCTTCCCACTGGTTGTCCAAGTCTCCCGACTGGTGGTCCAAGTCTCCCGACTGGTGGTTGAAGTCTCCCAACTTTTGGTCCAAGTCACCCGACTGGTGGTCCAAGTCACTCGACTGGTGGTCCAAGTCTCCCGACTGGTGGTCCAAGTCACCCGACTGGTGGTCCAAGTCTTCTGACCGGTGGTCCATCAGGAGAGTCCTAAGTCTTCTGACTGGTTCTTCAATTAAGTCTCCCGAGTGGTGGTCCAAGTCTCCCGGCTGGTGGTCCAAGTCACACGACTGGTGTTCCAAGTCACCCGACTGATGGTCCAAGTCTCTCGACTGGTGGTTCAAGTCTTCCGACTGGTGATCCAAGTCTCCTGACTGGTGGTCCAAGTCTCCCGACTGGTGGTCCAAGTCTCCTGACTGGTGGGTCCGACTGGTGATCCAAGTCTCCTGACTGGTGGTCCAAGTCTTCCGACTGGTGGTCCAAGTCTCCCGACTGGTGGTCCAAGTCTCCCGACTGGTGGTCCAAGTCTCTCGACTGGTGGTTCAAGTCTTCCGACTGGTGGTCCAATTCTCCCGACTGGTGGTCCAAGTCTCCCGACTGGTGGTCCAAGTCTCCCGACTGGTGGTCCAAGTCTCTCGACTGGTGGTTCAAGTCTTCCGACTGGTGGTCCAATTCTCCCGACTGGTGGTCCAAGTCTTCCGACTGGTGGTCCAAGTCTCCCGACTGGTGGCCCAAGTCTCCCGACTGGTGGTCCTAGTATCCCGACTGGTGGTCCAAGTCACTCGACTGGTGGTTCAAGTCTTCCGACTGGTGGTCCAAGTCTCCCGACTAATGGTCCAAGTCTTCCGACTGGTGGTCCGAAGCTCGATTTTTTTTATAAAGAGCCTGTTGTTCCTCCGAATGCCAAGTTTTTGTATTTATCTTTTATGGCGAATGTTCAAAACATAATCATGATACTTTATTTAAAAATCCCTATTTTTCTAACTTTTAAAGGGCCAGTCGTCGGACACCCGAAGCCGGGTATACCCCTTTTGTCCCGTGATATAATCCGCTATACATACATGTATAGGCATAGGAGGAAGAAATGATTACAATGAAGTTCCCCATCGACTTTCTCCGTTAGATACTAAGTTCCTGACGGTGGCCCCAAAAAGTGTATCATGGTTTGGTCCTTACGCGTAAAGCAAAATATGAAGATAAAAATGGCCAAAAGGTAAAACAGATAAAGCGGAATATGTTCGACAGTTTGGAGGATTTCTTTCCCTTTCCACCTTGAGAGAAAACCCTATAAAAACTATATCGTTAGAAAATGTAAACCCCACCTACGGTAGGCTACCACCCCTTTCCCTTCACATACACACATCAGTACCGGGTAAATTCTAGAATTTAGAACTGTGACCTATGAAATGTTTTATTTTTGTCAGTGCTTTCAAATACTGACAAATGATTAACCCAGAAAGGTTAATTCATAACTTTTATTGTAGTAAAGCCCTCTGCCAGCCGTATAATGGCAGGCTGCATCAAACATCATTCTGTCATTTGCCAAAGGTGTTCTTTGGGATAAAAAGAAAAAATTAGATTCAAGTTCAGTTCCAATAGATCTAAATCAGTTTATGATCGGCCAACTCGTCAGTTCGTACACCAGGCTGTATTATGCCTACTCTGTAACTAGCTTTCACAGAGCGTTAGTGGATGTACAACTAATTTTGGAACAAAATTACGAATCCGCATAAATGATTGTACAAAAATGGTACCGATAAACGTATTCAAAAAAAAAAAGAAGTTATGGCTCATTTATTGAGTGAGTAAACGATTGGGGAAAGGGCAAAAGAAAAGTGGAGAGTTTCTACAGAAGTTATACCATTGTGTGTCATTCAATCAGAGTGAATCACGTGATATAATGTCCTATCCTTACGTCACGAAAAAAATTACGTAATGAGCATATACGTTGGAAGATCTAAAAATAAGCCAGATTTTTTACATTTTGGGATCAATTTTGTAAGAAATTGTTTGTAGTGAGTGTTTATGAGGATATTTGTATCAATTTATGCAAAGTGGTTGCTACCTGTTCCTACACCTTTAATGTATTTTAAAAAAATTATATAATTTTTTTACTATTTTTCTCAAACTTTCTTAACATGGTATATCATAAACACCCTTCCTAGCTTCCGTTTTCCAACGATACATTTTTTTGATATATCCCATGGTTTTGAAGCCACAAAATCATAGAACAAAATATTAAGTCTTCTATGAATCAATAAGATTTTTAATGCTTTCTTTACTATTTTGTTTCTTTTTAAGTCGAGTCCTCTTTCGTACAATAAAGACTTGCGTGACACCACAGAACTTAATTCTTTAACAGTTTAATGAATGCAAACGTGAATCTGTGTAAGTCCAGAAGTTCGGCAGCATGCCTATAACGGGAAGTTACATATTAATGGGAACATTTTGCTACATGGAGGCCGCTATTTTGTGAAGTTTCCCATGATCCGTTGCTAATCTAATGTTAAAGCCTTATGCAATATTACATTTTTCAAATAATATTTTTTTGGAAAACATTTGAGGAAAATATTTTTGCTAGGGGAAACTTAAAACTTATGAGAATACCTTCATTACTGTCATGGCTAAAAAAATCCACTCCCATTTGATATGTTTACCACGCCGTTTTCGAAATAATATAAATAGTAGACAATGGAGAGTGAAACTGCCATTTTGAAAATTCAAATGTTTTTTAAACAAATGCTTTTTTTATATTTAAAGTACATCAATTAGAAACTGCTCCATTTTATTGCAACAACTAAACAATGTCTGAATGTGGCTGCATGACTTCAATATTCTCGTGTGGTATACATATTCCTATTAATAGGCATGCTTACGGACTGTCCTGTCTCACACATTTTCTTTCCCGTCACCATTTGTGGTACGAAAGAGAGTTCATATTCTGATATTCTATGACTTTTTTGTGGTCCCTTTAAGTTTTAATGATTACATTTTCTACTTAAAAATGTTTTTTTTTTTTTTTTTTTTTTTTTTTTACTATTTTCATCCAACTCTCAATAAACGGGTCAATGATGCCAAGATAGCCACTTTTAAAGGGCCAACTTGTAATCATATATCTTTCAATGGGGAAATTAAGTAGTTAACTCTAGTCAGCAATGTCGGTACCACAGGGACAAGGGATCCACTGCCCCTTGTACTAGAGTAAGGGGCGAAGGGGGCAGGGGTGCTCTTTTGAATATTGGGAGGGTGGAGCAAGAGATGTCCTTTTGAAAGTTGAGAGCGGACCGGAGCAGGAGGTGCCCTTTTGAAAGTTATATCAATTTTTGTAGGTGATTCTGAAAGCTTGAAAAAAAAATAGAAATCCACCCACTCACAATTCCTACATAATACATAAGTTGTAGCATAGGCCTACATGTTTAGTATTTATTTCACACAATTAAAACATGTCATTTACCATGGGCCCGACACAGAGGGCCGTGCTGGAAGGGGGGGGGGGATTAGCCGGGGCTTGTCCCCCATTAAAACTGCCAAAAGTGCCCCCTTTTGAAAATGAAAAGTGAACCTCAATTACTGTTAAAAAAGTGCCTTCACTTGCTTTTCTGTCCCTTGCCCTAAGTTCCTTCCGAAACTCGGAAAATTGGCCAAATCCGTTTCCAATGGACTGAATCATTGATAAGAACCATTGAAAAACACCAGATAAAGATAATATATTTGTTTTTGCATCACTGACACAAAAGTTTTCACAAAGTCGTCAAATGGAAACCGATATCATTTGGCTGTATATATATTGGGAGTTTCAACGCTTTGATATCACAAATGCTAAAAATAGATGCATATTTGAGTAATTTTGTTATGAGTAAAAAGGTTAGTACAATTAAGGAAAGAAAAAGTTTAGTTTAGCAAATATTGAAAATGGTCAATATTTACCGGCCAAACATGTCTCAAAAAGTCTAGGCCGAAATGTCACCCTGAAACTAACAGACCAACCCATCTGCCCATATGGATTTACAGATCAAAAGTCTGACGGCGTGTATACATCCTGGTTATAATCCATGCGGCAATGCAACCAAGATAACAACAACCAGACAACAATCGGAAACAAAACAAATAACAATCAGAATAATCAGTTGACGTATCAATGCATTCACTAGACATACGTCATGTCGTGAACTTTAAAACATTCCTTGCAAAATGTGCACAGACTCAACGTGTGTCACTCATTTTTGACGATGATTTCGATCAAATCTTTAAACTTGAAATGATGACTTCGAAAAAATAGAATTAAAAACTTGAGAGAGGTCATCAAAAATTGGCAGGTATTCCACGTGTATCTCAGGGGTTCAAGATGTTCGTAACCTCTACCACTTCTCCCTCCCATCTCTTCATTTGTACCATTAAAAAAGATAGATCTGAGTGGTCCAAAAAACATTAAAACTTTCGACTCAAATTAACCATTGTGACGACAATTCAACAACTCAACTGAAACCGGGAAAAGCATCATTACAGAATCCGCCCCTTGACAAGTACTCCATCCTGGTTTTCTGTGCCTGTGGCATTCTAGTAACCGCATGAACGATTATGTGGCATTGGCACGCAATCACTAAAAAGTTACGAGTTTCCAATTTCATTTTCACTTTATTCCACTTCGTATTATAACAAAATTTGTGGTCAAATGATTGCGTAATACATGGTCAACTCGTTGAGAGAATATCCTTGAAACGGGATGAAAATGACAGTGGCACTTTCATCCCGTCCGTGTTTCAAGGGGCGCTTTCTTCAAATAGTTTACAAATCACAACTCACGGATTAAACTATGGGGGAAGGGGTCGTCCCCACCCCACTGGCTATGCCACCGATTTCAACCAATATTGAAAATGTCCAAAGTGAGGTACATCAATTATTCAGTGGTGTAGAGATGCAGGTCCTGGAACCCGAATGGAATGGCCGAGATGGCCTACTGGGAATCGATCGTTGTCGATAATGATTTTGACTTGGGTTCCTTTAAGCAAAGATAAGGCAAAAAATGTTTACGGAAAACGAGTCAAGTTATTTTGTAAAACAGTGAATCAGATATTTTTATTTAAATAATGAGAAAGTAACAGTACTATAACGTGATAACGTTTGCTCATAATTTGCTGACCCATTCAAAGAATTGTTGATGACCATAAATCAATATGATTTACATGTATGTTATAATGTCTCCCAGACACACATTTTCTATGATTTACATGTATGTTATAATGTCTCCCAGACACACATCTTCTATGATTTACATGTATGTTATAATGTGTCCCAGACACACATCTTCTATGATTTACATGCATGTCGCAAGGTCTCCCAGACACACATCTTCTATGATTTACATGTATGTTATAATGTCTCCCAGACACACATCTTCTATGATTTACATGCATGTTATAATGTCTCCCAGACACACATCTTCTATGATTTACATGTATGTTATAATGTGTCCCAGACACACATCTTCTATGATTTACATGCATGTCGCAAGGTCTCCCAGACACACATCTTCTATGATTTACATGTATGTTATAATGTCTCCCAGACACACATCTTCTATGATTTACATGTATGTTATAATGTCTCCCAGACACACATCTTCTATGATTTACATGTATGTTATAATGTGTCCCAGACACACATCTTCTATGATTTACATGCATGTCGCAAGGTCTCCCAGACATACATCTTCTATGATTTACATGCATGTCATAAGGTCTCCCAGACATACATCTTCTATGATTTACATGCATGTCATAAGGTCTCCCAGACATACATCTTCTATGATTTACATGCATGTTATAAGGTCTCCCACATACATCTTCTATGATTTACATGCATGTCATAAGGTCTCCCGGACATACATCTTCTATGATTTACATGCATGTTATAGGGTCTCCCAAACATTCATCTGCTATGATTAACATGCATGTCATAAGGTCTCCCAGACACACATCTTCTATGATTTACATGCATGTTATAAGGTCTCCCAGACATACATCTTCTATGATTTACATGCATGTTATGAAGTCTCCCAGACATACATCTTCTATGATTTACATGCATGTTTGAAAGTCTCTCAGACATACATCTCCTATGATTTACATCCATGTCATAAGGTCTCCCAGACATACATCTTCAATAATTTACATGCATATCATAAGGTCTCCCAGACATACATCTTTTATGATTTACATGCATGTCATAGGGTCTACCAGACATACATCTTCTATGGTTTACATGCATGTCATAAGGTCTCCCAGACATACATCTTCAATGATTTACATGCATATCATAAGGTCTTCCAGACATACGTCTTCTATGATTTACATGCATGTTATATGGTCTCTCAGACATACATCTTATATGATTTACATGCATGTCATAAGGTCTCCCTGACATACATCTTCTATGATTTACATGCATGTCACAAGGTCTACCAGACATACATCTTCTATGATTTACATGCATGTCATAAGGTCTCCCAGACATACATCTTCTATAATTTACATGCATGTTATAGGGTCTACCAGACATACATCTTTACATGCATTAACATCCCAGCATGACATACATCTTCTATGATTTAATGGTCTCCCAGACATACATCTTCTATGATTTACATGCATGTCATAAGGTCTCCCAGACATACATCTTCTATGATTTTATGCATGTTATAAAGTATAAGGTCTCCCAGACATACATCTTCTATGATTTATGATTTAAATGCATGATTTAAATCATATAAGGTCTCCCAGACATACATCTTCTAATATTTATATGCATATCATAAAGTCTCCCAGACATACATCTTTTATGATTTACATACATGTCATAAGGTCTACCAGACATACATCTTCTATGGTTTACATGCATGTTATAAGGTCTCCCAGACATACATCTTCTATGATTTACATGCATGTTATAAGGTCTCCCAGACATACATCTTCTATGATTTACATGCATGTCATAAGGTCTCCCAGACATACATCTTCTATGATTTACATGCATGTTATAAGGTCTCCCAGACATACATCTTCTATGATTTACATGCATGTTATGAAGTCTCCCAGACATACATCTTCTATGATTTACATCCATGTCATAAGGTCTACCAGACATACATCTTCTATGGTTTACATGCATGTTATAAGGTCTACCAGACATACATCTTCTATGATTTACATGCATGTCATAGGGTCTACCAGACATACATCTTTACATGCATGTCATAAGGTCTCCCAGTCATACATCTTCTATGATTTACATGCATGTCATAGGGTCTACCAGACATACATCTTCTATGATTTACATGCATGTCATAAGGTCTCCCGGACATACATCTTCTATGATTTACATGCATGTTATAAGGTCTCCCAGACATACATCTTCTATGATTTACATGCATGTTATGAAGTCTCCCAGACATACATCTTCTATGATTTAAATGCATGTCATAAGGTCTCCCAGACATACATCTTCTATGATTTAAATGCATGTCATAAGGTCTCCCAGACATACATCTTCTATGGTTTACATGCATGTCATAAGGTCTACCAGACATACATCTTTACATGCATATCATAAGGTCTCCCAGACATACATCTTCTATGATTTACATGCATGTCATAAGGTCTCCCAGACATTCATCTTCTATGATTTACATGCATGTCATAAGGTCTCCCAGACATACTTCTTCTATGATTTACATGCATGTCATGAGATTTCCCAGACATTCATCATTTTGATTTACATGCAGGTCTCCCAGACATACATCTGCTATGATTTACATGCATGTCATAAGGTCTCCCACACATACATCATCTATGATTTACATGCATGTCTCCCAGACATACATCTTCAATTAGAAAAACTTTACAAATCCTGAATTCAAAACACTATAACAAAGTCCTTTCTTACCGAATAGTATCAACTTAATTTTTGCAATTTGGTTTCCATGGTTATTGATAGATGTTAAAGGCAGGTTTGACGTCATTGTCATAGATCTCGATGTGTCATGTATACTCTGTTTTTATACCTATAGGCCTTGTGATTATTCTTACCAGGCTGTAATAAAATATAACCTGTTCCAACGTGATGACATGTTACTTAAAGGCCATCTATCGTGATTAAAATGTGGCGGCGTACATTTTATTTTCCAAAACGATTGCGATGCACATTGTATCATTGTATTTCGACCAATCAGAACTGAGTTTTGTACACTACTAGACAACAACTTGCCTTTAATGTATAGAGCGTTCAATCTGTGAAGTTGTATTGGTGACAATTGGTGGATTTAAAGGTATATGGAAGTGTAGAGGCAGCATTAGCTTACAGGCCATCTATCGTGTTTCGACCAATCAAAACACACGAATTGAAATCTATTTACCTTCACGTAATAGAGACGATAACTGGCCTTTAATTCCTTTAAAATATCAACAACCATCAAAGCAGCAAATTTCCTCAAAATTGGATATACACTGAACACTTTAGAGCGTTTGGCATCAATTTGCATATTTTGTGCTAAGTTTGTAATTTGTAATATATTCTGTCTGCTTTAAGCCCTCTGGCCCATAACATAATAACAACATATTCAGATACATCAATTGAGAGCAGAATTACAAAACAAAGAAATATATGACAAGGTTCTTATTCTTTAAGACAATCGCTTCTAAATTTCAGAGCCTGTAAAAGAAAATTTGCAATATCAAATACGTACTTGTCCTGCTTTAGATGCTTGTAGGATGTAGCACAAGATTAGGCAAGAACTTGCTTCTGAAATTAGCATAACTAGTGCAACCGCTAGGAAATGAAATTCATCTTTGACATTTATGCTGTCACATAGAGGACATAGGCCTATACGACTCACTGCGAGTTTTTTTTCTTTTCTACCTTCTTAATCTTTTGTGCTTAGAGCATCTAAAATTAGCAAAAACATATATTTCTTTTATTATAATTCTTAAGGTTGTGATATATCACAGGGTGACCTGGCTATTTTCAAATTGTGATTTTTAATGTCTGTCATAATTCTTTACTTGTGATTCAGTAAATTATGATCAAAAGTTTTTTTCTGGAGTCTTTACTATTCCCCAATAATATTCTAGCAGGAATAGACTTTCCCATCATTTTCAGTGAACAAAATTAGGAAATGAATTTAAAGAACTACAAAATAGTTTTGAGCTGTTCGCCCAGTCAAACATCAAACAGTCAAAAGGCTGACAAATTTCGTATGAATTAAATACTGAACAAAATGATATGCTTTTTCAAGCAACATATAAATTACTACTTGTCTATACTGACTGATAACCTTTAATACAATCCAGGAAATGTCTTATCGTGGATTCAGAGGCGGCGCTACGAGTGTATTAGGACCCCCCCCCCCTCCCTTCCCCCACACCCATCTTTCTCACCCCCATGCTTTTTAAAGCAACATAATTACTACTTGTCTATACTGATTGATAACCTTTAATACAATCCAGGAAATATCTTATCGTGGATTCAGCGGCGGCGCTACGGGTGCATTAGGATTTCCCCACCCCACCCCACCAACGCCCCACCCCACCCCCACCCCCACCATCACCCCACCCCACCCCACCCCACGAGATCGATTTCCCCTCACTGGCCTCCGGAAAATGTTGTAAAGTGATAGCTTTTGTCCGATTGATAGACTTTTGCACCACATGAGACAAAATTACCCCTCAGGCTTGCCCCATGACCAAAATATGGCGCCGCCACTGCCAGGATTAGACGCCCATACTCTTTAAGTTAAATAACAAACGCAAATCGAAGTGGCTTATAATTGAGAATGCTTTATTTCAATTTCGTTTCTGAATGATACACATGCGGGAATATAGTTTTTGCTTAAGCAGAAACGGTCCATTTCAATCAATAAATATATTGATGACGTCACTGCATTGTGGGTTGGACATAGAAATGAATAAAGACGACATTAGGGACAACGGCGGTGGACATTGACTTGGTTGTCGATGTTATGTTTGTCCGTACGTATACCTGTGTTTTCTTGCGGGTCGTATTAAGCGTTTCGTGATAGCATTATTACTATCATAACCGAATACGCAGGCGACGACCCCGTCATTGTAATTATGTGTTCACTCGTCGTCGTCGTCGTCGTCGTCGTTGTTGTCGTCGTCGGACTACGGCAGAAACTCCGTCGTGCATGTATACTATGTTAACAAATGAGGGTGATTTTGGAGGATGTCTTGATGTGGTGATTATACTATCAAGTCGCCTTCGTTCAAGCCGCTTATCTGTGTAGAAGAACGTCAATAGAATTAGAAATAAATTAGAAATAAAAAGAATTACATATTGAGTGGAAATTGTTTCCGTTGCAATCCTTTATCTACATTTGTGAAACCATGGAATGAAACTAACTACGGTCTGCAGATATAATATACACGTCAACAGCGCAATACAAACATAATGTTTTTTTTTTTTTGTTTTTTTCTCTCTGTTCATTCAGTCATTAGACTGTTAAAAAATTTATGCATACATTCCCAGCATGTGTGTTTTAATGGAATTTTCAGCTTTTCAGTGGTGAGCCAATTGATGCATAAAATGTCATCAGTAAATTAAAGTATATCCCCAAAGCAGAATCGGCGCGAACAGTTTCGGTGTGTGTGTGCGGGGAAGAAGGGGGGAGTGGTAGGGGGCTGGGAGAGAGCGGATCCTCCACTTTGTATTTTAAAAAGAACATTTTAATGACAAAAAATGACATAAAAGTAGCCATTAGAAGTTATTTTTTCAACTTTGTGGTTTCTACAATTTTTCCATTATATAATTTTCATTTGGTTCTTCAGGTCCGGTTGGCCCACCAATACAAACATTTTTGAAGAAGTGGCAAAAAACACTTAACTTTCTCCAAACATACATTTATACCTTTCCCCGAATTAACAAATTGTGAAAAGTGGTCAGGATGTGGTTAACCCAGTTTTGCTTTCACGGTTGCATACTTTCACGGTTGGGAACTGCAGGAGGTCTATGCCTCTCCCTGCGTATAAAATCAAACAAAACACGTGAGGGTATATGAGGACACAAAGTACTCTCTTCAAGCGTTTGTGCAAGTCTTTGAGAAAGGGCATGCCTGCCAAAGAGGTTGGCATTCCTACGCTTATACCTGAGCGAGTTAGGGTAACTCTTCCTAAGCTCATACGTGCGAGTTTGCCCTTCCTACGTCTAAACCTCAGAGGCTGCCCTTCCCACGCTCATACCTGAGAGGTTGCCCTTCCTACGCCCATACCTGAGCAAGAAGCTAAGGTAACCTTTCCAATTTCCATGCTTGCGAGTTTGCCCTTTCCACGCCCATACCTGAGCGAGCCAGGGTAACCCTTCCTATTTCCATATCTGAGAGGTTGCCCTTCCTACGCATAAACCTGTGAGATGACCCTTCCTACGCTCATACCTGGGAGGTATACCCTTTTTTCGCCCATACCTGGGATGTGACCCTTCCTACGCCGATACCTGAGGGGTGATTTTTTCTACGCCAATATCTGAGCGAGCTAGGGTAACCCTTCCTATTCCCATATCTGAGAGGTTGCCCTTCCTACGCATAAACCTGAGAGGTAACCCTTCCTACACCCAAACCTGAGAAGTGAGATTCCTCACCCATACCTGAGAGGTGACCCTTTCTACTCCCATATCCTAGAGGTGATCCATCTTACGCTCATATCCTAGAGGTGATCCATCTTACGCTTATATCCTAGAGGTTATCCATCCTACACCCATATCCTAGAAGTGACACACCCTACACCCATACCTGAGAGGTAACCATTCCTACGCCCATACCTGAGAGGTAACCCTCCTACACCCATAACTGAGAAGTGAAATTTTCTACCCATACCTGAGAGGAGACCCTTCCTACGCCCATATAATAGAGGTGATCAATCCTACGCCCATATAATAGAGGTGATCAATCCTACGCCCATATATAGAGATGATCCATCCTACGCCCATACTTGAGAGAAGACCCTTCCTACGCCCATATAATAGAAATGATCAATACTACGCCCATATAATAGAGGTGATCAATCCTACGCCCATATAATAGAGGTGATCAATCCTACTCGCATATAATAGAGGTGATCAATCCTACGCCCATATAATAGAGGTGATCAATCCTACGCCTATATAATAGAGGTGATCAATCCTACGCCCATATAATAAAAGTGATCAATCCTACGCGCATACTTGAGAGGTGACTCTTCCTACGCCCCTGAAACTTACTCGAGACTTGTGATCATCCAGTCGGTTGTCATGATGTCTGTGTACTCGTCGATTTCATACAGGGACAGTGTTCCACTTACGGTACTGGTTACAAGGAGCATTGGTCTGCCATTTGGAGATGCTGCGCTGGGAATAAATCTGTGAGGATCACAAAATGTAAGGCTATTTTCTTACTTCACGTCACTAAGAACTGAAGAACGCCATTGAGCATGAAAAGCAAGAGTGTGAATATTTTCTTTCATGGAATGGAAATTGTACTTATGTATAAACAATAACAAATAAAAAACGAAATCATTATGCGTTTATTATTATTTTTTAAATAGATGATGAAAAATGTATTATTAGCCTCGGCTCTCGACATGTGCTCATCGTCTACCAACTGTGGTGTAGCGGTTATCATACATATCTACAGACCACGAGGCCCTGGGTTCAAGCCTGGGTTGGGTAGACACGCCAGTGCACCACAGCTGGGTTATCAAAGGCCATGGACATTGACTTGGTTGTCAATGTTATGTCTGTCCGTACGTCGTACCTGTGTTCTCGTCCGGGTCGTATTAAGCGTTTCGTGATAGCATTGTTACTATCATAACCGAATACGCAGGCGACGACCCCGTCATTATAATTGTGTGTTTAAATCTATCTCATGTGCTCATCCATGGCTTGTTCTAAAATCCCCCTGTAATCATTCACTGCACGGCATTCACGTGACGTATGTGGATGGTTCATATCTGATCTCCATAAACATTTCCTCATGCATAATTCTATCGAATAAAATGTCGCCGTCATTTTGTTTATTTCCTGCTGATGAAAGAATATTTTTTCTTTGATGAAAGTCAGGGAAAATTAGGGGTGGCCCCAGAAGGGGAGGGGGAGGGGCCGAGACACATGACCCCCTGAGATTTATCCGATGGTACTTTTTTTTTACCATGAGATAATTCTTATTCACGGTTTATCTTTAAAAAAAATCGGGAAATTTTATTCAATTTTTGGGATTTTTTTTTTCAATCTTTAGGAAATTTCCTTCATTCTCGTGCAATTTTTGGAAATTTTGGGGGCATTTTTTCGATTTCTGATCAACTTTTGTAAATGTTCGGTAATTTCCATCAGTTAGGAATTTTTTTTAAATTCTTGTGTAATTTTCTTTAAATTCTCGGAAAATTGCATTTATTTGGGGGCAATTTTTATCAACTTTCTGTAAATTTTCTTTAATTTTCGGTCCATTTGCTTCATTTTGGGGCAATTTTTTTTCGAATTTTGGTAAAAAAATGATTTTGGGGACATATCTTTCATTGTTTGGTATATCTCTTTTAATTTTTGTGAAATTTCTTTTATTCTCTTTGGATATTCTTCAATTTTCGGAAAAATTCTTTCATTTTGGCGGCATTTTTTTTCTCGATTTTCTGTAAATTGTCATCATTTATTGGGAAATATTGCCAAATTCTACCAAAAATTCCAATGATTTTACCAAAATTTTCTTCAAATCTATGTCAATAATTTCTCAATCAAAAGGAAACCTTCCTGGGAGTATCTTTCTCTCTGCTCCCCTGCTTATACGACTCTGCCCCACTGTCCCAATATCATGTGTTTCATTAATTATAATTTCTTTCATTTTGGCGGCATTTTTTTTCTCGATTTTCTGTAAATTGTCATCATTTATTGGGAAATATTGCCAAATTCTACCAAAAATTCCAATGATTTTACCAAAATTTTCTTCAAATCTATGTCAATAATTTCTCAATCAAAAGGAAACCTTCCTGGGAGTATCTTTCTCTCTGCTCCCCTGCTTATACGACTCTGCCCCACTGTCCCAATATCATGTGTTTCATTAATTATAACAAAACTTCTTATAGAACATGTTATCTCATCATCCCTAGTTTGGTTTGGTTTGGCCCCTGACATTATATCCTGTCTCCATCCCTGGGGGAAAACACCCCACCTGCCCCTTGATGGATGAAAGGATACTCATTCCAGCAATTTTGATTCTTGAGATCAATAGCCAGTTGGGTAAAAGAAAAACTTATCCAATCAAGTTTAACTTACCACAATTCTCTATGAGCGAAGCTTTTAACTTCCGCTGGGGCAACTCCAACCCCAACTCATATTCTTTTTTCAAGCCCCAATCTTAAAATGTCACTTACTTAAGATCTTCGGGGTCCAAATCCCCCAAATTGCGGTCGTCGAGCAGATCATCAAACGTTTCGCTGGTGCCACCGGCACGGTAGAGAGACTCAAACGTTGGCACCACGGAGTCGCTTTCAAACGTGTACAAGGCAATGACGGATGAGCGATCGATCCCTACAAACAAAACCGTTTTGCCATTCACCTCTCCAAGCTCAAGGGATTCGCATTCGGGGCCCTTTGGCGAAAAAACGAATCAATTATCAAAATTATAGTGAAATACTGTCATCTGTATATATATAAGTGACACAACCCATGGCGTTACGCCGGGTGTCAAGGGCCATGTCCCTGGGCGCCAACGCAATATCAGCAATTTAGAGGTGGTAATATTGTACTTCAGAAACACAGGGTATTATCATGCAATGTGTGGACAAGAAAAGGGACCCATTGGTATTTATTGCGGCCCACCTGCAGGGCTGCGGCTTCTATATCCCCGTATTTCTTATATTATGATTATTTTTGTGCTTGTATACATTGGCAAGGGGCCTATTTCGTCTCTTGTCGTGTGTTTAGACCGACAGGGGACCCCAGTCAAAACAAACGAAATGATAAATACAAATTGTCTCTCTCTCTTTTAGATTTGTTTTAGTTCGTTGGGAATTTAAGTTATTCTTATATTTTTCTTTACATTTTTTTTTGGCTGGAGGCACGGACTCTGCCGTGCTGTATAGCCTTAGTGCGTTACGCCGACTGGCCATAACACAAATCTAAGTTACGGTACCTCGCATAATATTATACGTCTGTTTGATCTAATCAAACAACGGTATACGCATTCACATTCGCCTACATTTCTTTACAAACAAAACAGAATAGATTTTTCCATAGGAGTAGGAAGGGCTATGGTTAGAAGTCTCACCTCCTTTTGTACATGATGGTAGTGAAAAATTCTGATTGACCACTGCTCCCCTATATACCCCCACACACTTGTTGTAAAATCGTTGTGTTTTTACTTATTGATCACAATTTAGTCCTTCACGTACCCCACCCAAATCCCAATACGCCATCTTTAAAATCTTTCCTACGGCCCTCCATTCCTTTGAATGAAATATTGTCATACACAAACGTCGGAACGAGTCAAGTACAAGAGCAATGAATCATTTTCTCTGTTCGACCTATGGGCAACTTCTAGTATTGAAGTAGACTCACTATACCAGTCATAGAATAATTGATGTTCGATATATTCACTGCCGGGGAGCTTGCTATCGAAGTAGTTTTTCACCATCATGCAGCATGCTTCATAAAATCGTGATGTGATTACGGCATTGTTCAAGGAGCTGTGTAGAAGCTCCTTGCATTGTTCCTTTAAGCTCAGTTTGGGAGACAGGTATGCTGAGCGTATGGCTGAGATGCTGGAGGTGCCAGGTTCGAGTCGAACGGCGATTGTTCCACATATATGCAGAACGCTATACGCTGACATCATGAGCAGAAGTTTGTCTTCTGCATCACCACCCGACCTTTGACAAAAGTGGCCACTGGTTCGGTTGCGCTCACTGTACTTAGGAGGGGACTTAAAGCCGTCGGTCGCGATCTTAGGATATTCAGCCCTGCCTGGTTTTCTGAACAATTTTCGAAAAGAGCAGGGTGTTAACCAGGCGTTCATCCACTTACGGTGCTGGCGATTCCCTTGTGTTCACACTGAAAACGATTCAGTTGTTGTGAATTAACGTGTGTTTTCCTTGGCGTGTGCCTACTGCAGAAAAAAAATCTAGCAATTCTTTTAATCGAAACTGTAGTTAACAAAAACATACGTGATTATCAGATCTGCTGTCCATAAGATCAGCTGGGGTATCCTCTTTGGCTTTATCGGGTTTCGTGTCGCCATTAAAGACTTCCGGGTAATAGATCGCCATCATTCGTTCAATCTCGTCACCACTATCGTACACTAAGTCGTATGTGTCAGCATTGAAGATCGAGATACCTCGGCTGCCGAAGAATGTCGGTCGGGCAATTTTCCCATTACTGTCGAGTCCATCGACCAAGCTGAATTGTAAACGTCCTGTTTTAAATATCAAGAAGAGAAATAATGAAAATCCAGGAATAACCATCCCACCTTCCCCACCCCGCCCACCCCTCTTCCTTCCCTGCGCACTTTCAGGAGGAGTCAATTAAATAAAGCACATATATAGTTATTTTTTAATTCTTTTTTGTCTTGAGGTATGAGATGCGTATATATTGGTTAAAAGTTTGGCCTCCGATCGAGATGAAGGGCAGAAGAGTGGGTTGTCCAATCGCGAGCTCCCATTGCCATTCCGCTTTTTTTTAAAGTAGAAATATGGTCCTGAATGTCAGTCTTCCTGTGACTGGACAATGCGTGCTTTTAACGATAACAAAATTGTTTGACTATAACATTATAACTGTTTCTTATCATTTGAAGAAAGCGCTCCTTGAAAAATGGACGGGATGGAAACTACCACTGCCATTTTCATCCCGTTTCAAGGACATTCTCAACGAGTTGACAATATATTACGCAATCATTTGACCACAAATTTTGTTATAATACGAAGTGGAGTAACGTGGAAATGAAATAGGAAACTCGAAACTTTTCAATAAATGTCACATCAGGAAAGTGCCATTTAGATGGCACTTCCCTGGTCACATAATCGTTTATGCGGTTACTAGAATGCCACATGCACAGAAAACCCGGATGGAGTAGCGTTCAAAGGGCGGATTCTGTAATGTGTATCCATTTTATCGTAAGTGCTCCTACGAAATATTTTGCAATTCTGGTCATTCAGTCATTGCTCTGACAGTCTGAACTCAATGAGATGCTTTCACTTTGAACGCACTGAAATAACCAACAGCCTCAAATAAATTATCCACAGGAAAGCGCATTTTGACTGCAAACTTAATGTTTCTAAATGAATAAAGATGCAAATGATACCAGAAAACAAATTACTACATCGTCTTGCACTTCTTACCCAGTTGATAATTTCGGAAAAATCATACTATTTAAAGAGTAAACAAGCAAATAGCAACATTTTCTTACCAAGGTCATCGTCATCCTTCATTTCATCCTTTAAGTCATTGGCCACGCTGGGGCTGAGGAGATCATCTGGGAAACGAGAGGGGGATAAGATGAAGTAAAATGACTCAAGGGGTCAAAGATTGGGAAAGGGTTGCATGAATCCTCCTCCAGCTTACACACAATTTCCAGCAAAACATCACCATCGATTTTTAACATGGTACCCTGCTTAGCTTTCAACACTTTCCAAATTTTGGCATTTAGCTAGTGCCCTTTTTCAATGCCTGACGCATGCCTCATATAATGCTTAAGTACATTATGTAGCATGGTATGCGGATAGCTCAATAGGATGCATAGGCTGAAGCCTATGGGGGCCCGCTAAATTAGATGTGTGAAGAAAAAAAAAAAAAAAATGCTCTAAAAATCAACTTTGAAAAAGAGAATAGTAAAAATAATCACGAGAAACGAAATTTAAAATTGCAATGGTAGACCATGAATCAAAGCATGCAATAAAAAGTAAGTGAACTTAAGGTATATCAGATCATGAGACTATAATTTTCAGTAAAAATCATAAGAAGTCATAATTCATGATAATTTGTATAGCTTTTTTTTTTTTTTTTTTTACAAAAGAGCCCGGTCATACAGACTCGGCATAAGGCCCATAAACTGATAAAACTTAATCCGCCCATTGCATGGTATACCTATTTACACACTGGAATGACGGGAGCCTGGTTCAAAATGTCTACATGCTGCCAGAAAATACTGAAATACACAAAAATAAAGATAAATAAATGAAATAAATAACAACAAGAAATAAGCAAAATTAATCATTTGGATGGTGGTCCTGAGATGTTTATGTTGAATTGCATTCAAGTTCAAAACCGTTTTACCGTCCTGCTTTTTCCAAGACGAATTTATTTTAAAAGCCGTTTTTTTATCATATTATCATTATTATTATTATTATTATTACTATTACTATTACTATTATTATTATTATTATCATTATTATTATTATTATTATTATTATTATTATTATTATTATTATTATTATTATTATTATTATTATTATTATTATTATTATTATTATTATTATTATTATTATTATTATTATTATTATTATTATTATTATTATTATTATTATTATTATTATTATTATTATTATTATTATAATTATTATTATTATTATTATTATTATTATTATTATAACTATTATTATTATTATTATTATTATTATTATTATTATTATTATTATTATTATTATTATTATTATTATTATTATTATTTATTATTATTATTATTATTATTATTATTATTATTATTATTATTATTATTATTATTATTATTATTATTATCATTATATATATTTTTTTGGGGGGTAAAGGGAGGACCCACATCCCCCCCTAAAATTAAGAAAATCCTAACGAGGGAGGGCTGAGGCCCCTGTGCTACCTCAAAAACATCTCATATGCAAATCATACATACCATCCCTAATATCTTCACCACGGTCATAGTCCTTCCAGCTGCCGTCATCATATGAATATTTGAACTTGTCGCCCTCATTGGCGGTGATGATGTACCCTTGTCCATTGACGCTCATGTACTTGATGGAGTCGGGCATACGAAAGCTTTCGATGTCAAAACTTTTAAAGCTGATACCTGTGAAAAAATATTAAAATGACTACTAAAGTGGCACTAGAACGCGAGTGAAGGCGCAATTTTCTAGAGACTCACGAATATTCCACAAAGATTTGTTGATCCCCGTGGACAATACTTTTGTAAGTAGTAATGATCTGAGTTTCATTAAATAAAAATAATATTTTATAACTTTGGGCTGTTGGGAGGCAAAACAAGTCTATGGATTTTTGACAAATTTACCAAAAAGATTCCCTCACATATGGGTCTTTAAGTTGTTATGATTCATTGCACGAAACGTACAGTACTTATTAAATAACGTCACAGTAGGCATATTACTTAATAGCATTAGTATTACTACTCTCCGAGTAATAATATATAATTTGGAGACAACGGTGATTTTTTTTTTCAAAATTGGCAAAATGTTTAGGCATTATGAGCCAAACTTACTTTGTGATGCCTAATTTTGAAACAAAACGCCGTGATAATGCTGAAAAAATTATTCAGTTGGTTATTCAATGTCAAACCCTTTTTTACCAATATTCGTGATAACGGCCACTGCGGCGGTCTTTTACAATATTGATCGGCCAATACCATTATTTGATAACATTTTATTTTTCCTTTTGCGCTTATTGGCGTAGCCACCATCCAAAACGTGGAGGTCGAACGTACCGTGACATTGAAGGCGTTTTTTCTTAATGTGAGGACCTGATCTTCCCTCCCCGTTCCTTCTATTGCACTGTAAAGGCCAAGACTCCTTGGTTACGCTTTCTTCCATTCCACTGTAAAGACCAGGACACCTTGCTTGCGCTTCCTTCCATTCCGCTGTAAAGGCCAGGACTCCTTAGTTGGGCTTCCTTCCATTCCCCTGTAAAGGCCAGGACTCCTGTGTGCTCCCTTCCATTCCACTGTAAAGGCCAGGATTTTCTTAGTTGCGCTTCCTTTCAGTCCACTGTCAAGGCCAGGACTTTTTGGTTACGCTTCCTTCCATTCCACTGCAAAGGCCAGGATTCCTTCAGTCCTTGATTGCATTTCCTTCATGATTCCACTGTAAAGGCCAGGATTCCTTGGTTGCGCTTCCTTCCATTCCACTGTAAAGGCCATGATTTCTTGGTTACGTTTCCTTCCATTCCACTGTAAAGGCCAGGATTGCTTGGTTACGCTCCCTTCCATTCCACTGTAACGGCCAGGATTGCTTGGTTACGCTCCCTTCCATTCCACTGTAACGGCCAGGATTGCTTGGTTGCGCTCCCTTCCATTCCACTGTAAAGGCCAGGATTGCTTGGTTGCGCTCCCTTCCATTCCACTGTAACGGCCAGGATTGCTTGGTTGCGCTCCCTTCCATTCCACTGTAAAGGCCAGGATTGCTTGGTTACGCTCCCTTCCATTCCACTGTAACGGCCAGGATTGCTTGGTTGCGCTCCCTTCCATTCCACTGTAAAGGCCATAAATCTTGGTTGCGCGTTTATAAGTTCCACTGTAAAGACTAGGACACCTTGGTTGCGTTTCCTTCCATTCCGCGGAAAAGGCCAGGATTTCTTGGTTGCGTTTCCTTTTATTCCACTGTAAAGGCCAGGACTCCTTGGTTGCACCTCCTTCCATTCCACTGTAACGGCCATGATTTCTTGGTTACGTTTCCTTCCATTCCACTGCAAAGGCCAGGATTGCTTGGTTGCGCTTCCTTCTATTCCACTGTAAAGGCCAGGACTCCTTGGTTGCACTTCCTACCATTCCACTGTAAAGGCCAGGACTCCTTGGTTATGTTTCCTTCCATTCCACTGTAACGACCAGTATTCCTTGGTTGCGCTCCCTTCCATTCCACTGTAAAGGCCATAAATCCTTGGTTGCGCGTGTTAAAGTTCCACTGTAAAGACCAGGAAACCTTGGTTGCGCTTCCTTCCATTCCACTGTAAAGGCCAGGATTCCTCGGTTGCGCTTGCGCTTTAAATCGTTTGTTGATATGACTTCCAAAAGGGTTGGGGACTACGCCGATTAGGGCGAAAACACTTTTCATTATCAGGGATAGACGGTGGCGTGAACAGGGTGTAGCCTTCAAAAAGTGCGGTGGCACGACCTCTATAAGGCACTTTTCAAGTCATATGTCCCCTATCCCAATCTGTAAATAGAATAAGTGAGCCCAAAATGACCAAATAAAGTAAAAGGGCCACTTCATGTTTAGAAAGGGGCACTTTTTCAATGGGGACGCATTTATTCTGTACATGGGACTGACAAAAGTCGCCACTTTACTACAATTGGGACAGTAATTGAGGGCACTTTTCATTTTCGAAAGTGGAATTTGCACATTCCTCAAGTAACCCCAGTTCCTACACCTATGGGCGTGGACCCTAACCCGCTCAAATCGAGACATTAACTTTTGGTTCCACACAACTGTTGAAAACTCACCCACCGTACACAGGTACATCTTATCTAAAATCTAGTATATAAAAAGTGCCGCTTACCGTCATCTTTGTCGCTGGCATCTATGAGGAGATTGTTCCAGGATTTTGTACCAAGAGGAACCAGATCAGTGATGGTATCGATCGTCAAATCCAAAATGGCGATGGCGTTATTCTCCTAAAAATTACAATTTCGTTTCATAACATGGATTATTTGTGTTTTAAAATTGAAGAATATTGTAACTTCCATCGGTCACTGTTTACAAGGCTTAAATGTTATGTTTTAAAATGCAAAATGAGGCAAGGGTACTGACGCATATATTTATGGATTTTCATCTTTCCAGCGCCGGGGCCAGAACATATTTTTCAAATCATCTGATACCTAATTAATATTCACATTTTCTCTATTTTTTTCTCTAAAAATAACACGTTTCTTTAAACAGAAGTTCAGAGGGATTTTATCAGTTGTAGAATTTCGACAACACTTTTCAAACAGTACTGTGCCAATACCTAGAGCAGGGCATTTCACATACCAGACTGAAGGCAGCAACGTTTAAGGTAGATCTAATTTGCCATTGCAATTTTTCCGTCTGTTACCGAGATTTGTCCCATTAAATGTAAGCCCTCCTACGCCCCTGTTAATACGACGTTATAATTCCCCATTAATATTTCCAACGGTGCATTGTCAGATTATGGAAAATTTTCGACAGCGCTCAATCTCATTTTCTTACAGTCAAGGGCATAACGTAAGGGTGGGGTTGGGGTTGGGGTTAGGGGTTACGCTGGGGTGGGGGAGGGGAGGGTTACACCCAGAAAAAAATTCGTCGGGCAATTCCAATTTTGACTATTTCGTCAGGAATAAAAATGGGCTAATATGGACAAAATGTGATGAAAATTCAAATACAGCTTTATGTTTTTGTTTCTTAGCAAAAAGACAAAATACTTTGAAAATGCATAATCTCATAGTTGTTTCGTTATCTCCATGGTCGTACGAGCTCCCTTCCCCTATTCCCCCCCCCCCCCACCCTCTCTTTATTTTAGTCTGGCAGAGATGTGTATAATGTCGGATGTACTTATATCAGAGTGTATCTCAGTCATCAGGCCATGCCCGACTCAGATAGATATAAGAATCATGTCCTCCCGACCCTTGACCCGGCATAATGCTGACAACATCAATAATCGGGCACTTAGTCGGACTAAGATGTAAAATGTCGGATGTACTAATTAAACCAGAGACATATCTCAACCATCTCCCGACTTGGCATCGTGATGCTGACAACATCCTACTTGGGCACCCATTCCCTAGTCAGCTAGTCGGGCAGTCGGGCAGAGATTTAAAATGTCGGATGTACTGATTAAACCAGAGATATATCTCAACCATCTCCCGACTTGGCATCGTGATGCTGACAACATCCTACTTGGGCACCTATTCCCTAGTCGGGGAGAGATTTAAGATGTCGGATGTACTATTTAAATCAGAGATACATCTCAATCATGCCGAATCGTCTGGATGTCAGAATCATATCCTCCAGACTCGACATCATGATACTGATAACATCCTACTTGGGCACTAATCGGGGAGAGAATGTAAAATGTTCAATGTACTGTTTAAATCAGAGATACTTCTCAATCTGTCAATTATGCCCGAATCGTCTAGATGTCAAAACTATCTCCACTCGGCTCGGTATTTTGGGGCATCAAAAACTAGAAACCTTCCGGTGCTTCGCCCCTGCATGGACCGTACCAGAGCTGCGTCCATGAACCTTATAATTTTCTTAATTTCTCCTCGGCCTGTTTAGAAATGGTAACCCAAAATGCTTATCTGATTAGATTTTAACATTAGAATTAAAAATGTTCTTTTTTATCAATAACCACCGTTGTGTTGATTTTAAACCATGATCCCAACAATTCTGGCCGAATTTTCTCAATTTTCAGGGGAAATTTCTCATCTTGATGCTGGCAACATCAACAGCAGACAGTGTTCAGAAATGGTAACCCAAATGCTGCTCCGAGTAGATTTTAACATTAGACACTTATAATTTATAATGTTCTTCTTTTTATCAATTACATTTTGGATTTTTGTGTCGATTCTAAGCCACTTTTGGGCACAAAACAAAACAACTTTAAACCAAGGCTTCACCCACGAACGCCTGCACCGTTTTTCCCGAAGCTGGCAATTTTCACGAGAACGTTCTCCTCTGGCAGTCTAGAAACGGTAACTTTATAATGCCTATTTGCGTCAACTTTATAATGATCTAGCCGCCGCTTTGAAAAGTTGTCCAAACTGGGGGTATACCTGTCTAGTGATGCATGCAGCATCCCACCTCCACTAATTGGAAAACCCCACAAAAGTAATATCGCCTTTCAAGCATAGCCGATTAATTTCCAGACACGATTGCATGCATAAAAACCATTCAAGTTGAGTTGAATCAACCGTACGTGAATGTCGTCACGAAGCTCGGAAACCGTTTCCTATAATTTAATGGACGAGTAAGCAAGCAATACAAATTGAAGCGGGGGTACGTAACTTGATCACCCGACCAGTTTTATATTAATGATCGGGTGTTTAGGACACAATCTTAATGCGGCTTCTTGATTGTAATGATTTGAACATAAGATTTTAAAATAATTTTCCTATCGTTACGTAAATTTTCCTAATTTTTGTCAGTTGTGTTGATTTTCATCTATTTTGGGGGCATCAAATACAAAAAATCTTCAGAACTATCAGGAGCCTTTCACCGGATCCCTACCCTTGCTTCGTACCAGGACCCCACGATTTGTCATTTACGTTTTGGAAGTTTCTGTTGATTGGGGCATCAAAAAACAAAAATCTTCAGACCAAGGCTTCGCCAAGAACGCCTGCACAATATCTCCCAAATTTTCAGGAGTAAATTCTGTCTGTTTAGAAATGGTAAGCTTCTAATCATATAATGCTTATCTGAGTTTATGAATTTAAGATATTTGTCTTATCATCACTTAAATTTTCCCAATTTTGTCAGTTTGTGTTGATTTTCTCATTCACATAAATTTACAAGCGCATACCACCCACAACTCCCCCTCCTCCCCCTCCCCCTTACCTTTTTAGATGCTAGCTGCAAAATGGCAATATTGAGGAAGGCAGCGGTTTTGTGTCATTTAACTTTTGTCGGGAATTGTAGCTGCCACTGTTAACAGTTTTTCCTTAACTTCATTCAGTAAGGATAATCTCACGTTAGTTGACAAGTACCAATCCGTGTTGAGGAGATGGTCGAAATATAACAGAGCAATAATATTGCATCATTCTTTAAATATATCTTCCGAACTTCGGTTACCACCAGTCAAACTTGTGGGCGAGTGATCTATACCGCGATTCGAACGGCAACGGGTTCGATTCCCAGATAAGCGAGTTTTGCTGCATGTACTCTTCGACGTTGAGGACTAGGGGCCTATGATGCAAAGCTGGGTGTGGGTAGACCGCATGGAGATTGGAAGATCTTCTATGGACTGGGGATGCCAAGCTCTACGCCTCCCCTTTACCCAATATAGTACTATGGGGGTGGGGGTGGGTGGAGGACTGAAGGTCTTCGCCAAGGCAGAAAAGCCCTAATTATGAATATTATCTGGCTATACTTGATATAAATGTAGGTGTTCAGTGCTAGCATGAAAGCCTGCCGCAAGTCTGCATGTAGTCTAAAGTTCTTGTGAATTTTCGAATAGATATTTCATTTTTTTCATTTCGTTTTTTATTACTTGCAGGTGATGAACCTGGACCGTTTTTTTTTACAGTAACTGGAACCAGTAGAAATTTGATATTCATCAAAAAAAAAAAAAAAAAACATAAAAATCAAGACAAATAATTCTTGCAAATTACGACAAAAACAAGTGAAACTTGTATAGGTATGAATGAGAATACACTGTAGCTTAAAATCTTTAAAAAAATCCCATTGGATCCCTACCAGGATTTCGCCCCTGGACGGCGCCAGGGGCCCTTGAATAAATGGGTAAATGTTTGTTTTGTACTTCCATGTTTGGTAAATCAGTATACTGCTCCCCCTGGCCCAAAATGTATGGAGAAAATAAAACTTGTTCCCAATTGTTCTATATTGTGTGATTGTAAACACATGTATATCGTTTATAGATAAGACTGGCAAGTGCAAATTTTCGTCGGGAAAATTTGTCTTACACCCCTTGCGGTCAAACTCTAGTTACGCCCCTGCTTTCAGTATGTTTAACCCTTTAATTTCCCTTGCATCTGCATTGTTAAACATCTTTATCATTCAAAAAACATATAAATGCAGCATTGCTCAAATAGATTTAAGGATCAGTTCAGTGGTCAGGCAAGTCCATCTTTGAAAGATGACCTTAAATTAAACAAACTGGTAAGAAAACATTCAAAAACCTTATTCCATTAAACTGTTAAAAAATATTCAAAGTTTAAAGTTCATTTAAAGTTCTATCGTGTTTCTGTTGAAACGGTTGAAAGCAGACTAGTTGTTACATCACGTCCTTACCTTTCTGAAAGTCTGTAAGTACTCTATTCGTTAAGTATTCAATTTTTTCGGAGATTTTGTGGCCTAACAGCTTAAAATCTATCCGACCTGCCGACAAGACCATTGGATATGTCACCAATCACTCTTACACTTTAAATGAGACGACTTTAAATTTGAGTACTCCCATAAAGGAAAGGTACCGTCCCATAAATACATTCAGGAGTGAACGCCGTCGTGTTGCAACGTCACTTCCGGTTTTCAATTTTCCTGATTAATAACGAGAAATCTGCGATGCTATCGATCACACATCCATCGGACTGAACATTGGGGCATACATGTGTTATCGATAGTATCACAGATTTCTTGCAATAAATAAGGAAAACTAAAAACCGGAAGTGACGTTACCAGAACGGTGGCGTTCACTTCCGAATTTATTTATGAAACAATGCCTTGCCTTTAAGTACTTTCTTTGTCATTTTGTTTCTTTTAAAGGCCAGTTGTCGTCTCTAACGTGCAAGGTAAATCTAATTCAATTCCTGTGTTTTGATTGGTCGAAACACAATGGTGCAATGTGCACTTACATTGATATGCCAGTCAGTATCGTTTTGAAATAAAATGCACGCCACCAAATGTTAATCACGATATATGGCCTTTAAGATTTTCTTTCCTATACGATGAATCCTTTAACATACCTGTAGGGAGATGTAGGCAATTGAGTAATCATCATTGAAAGTAATATACTCCGGTTCCAAATTCTGTGCGAAGCTTCCAGTTCCCTCTCCAAGTTCACCCTTGTAGGGCCAACGAACTCCAGCCATTTCGTATTGGGCTCCACTGCGATTGAAATGAACAAGAAAATGACAGATAAGGGAAAAATCATGTGGATTTTTGCAATCTTTCCTATTCCCTAATTTAGCGCCGGTCCGGAAAAATGCATTAAAACTGAATGCACCCCCACACCTCCTCCCCTCCCCTCCACTCCCTCTCCTCCCCTCCACCCCCTCCCCTTCCTATCATAGAAGAAGGCAAAACAAAACATCGAGGAAAACTATCGAAATGCACGTTTCCCCACCCACCCCAAAAATTTAATCAAATCAAAAAAAATGAATACTATTCTTTTTAATGCGGTAATGACAATGTTCAAACAAGACAAAAGTATAGTATTTTGTTTTCAGTGTTTGAATAATTTTGTATTGTTAAGATGATTGCGTTTTAATTCTCGTCGATTCCCTGTAATATCGTTTCGCCTCATGCTTGAAAATGTTGAATAGAAGGGTACCGTAGTTTCCATACCTGCTAGCCAGCGCTGTCTGAAAATATTTAACAACCCACGCGCATATGTGCACAACTTTGTCCACACCAGGGGCAAAGAGGAACTTCCCTCACGAGATACCCCCCCCCCTCCTTGGTTGCCCCACCCCCAGAAATTGTTGTTAAGTGACATACTTTTGTCCGATTTACAGGCCTTTTCCCCCATAAAACAAAACTGCCCCTCTCTTGTCACCAGCATCAAAACCCTGGAAACATCATATCATTCCACCAAATTTGAAAGCCCCTTTCGTCGTCATATCTTCTCCTATGTGATTATTCCTTCCATATATTATACACGTTTCCCTCCACTGTAAACAACTCAATCCCTTGTGGTTCCCATTCATCATTAACAATGGTCTCCCACTCCACCCAGGGCGGAAGAAAATTCATATCACATTTCAGGCAGTTGTAGAGCGAAAATCCCGGTTATTCAAGCGAAATATTTGCACTGTTAAATCATGTTTCCATCAAACGTTCTTGCCTATTGGTCCGAAAATCATTTCTTAACAGTCGTCTTTCTAAGATGTACCAGCTGCTATATTTCTTTCAAGTTCACTTTGATAAATTTTTCAGTTCAATTTTACCCTTTTTTTTCAATTTCATTTAAAGAGGGAGGCTCGTCTCAGTAAAATACGGTAAAAATGGGGGATACTATATTTTGACGTCACTTCCGGTTGTGGAGGCAAGATCCGATCCTCTGTCTGTTTGTACCACACAGTACAGCCAGACACGAGCATGTACGTTGTGTGTGCGGAATTACATACACAGCGCATTACGTTACTGTGACGAGAAACTTATTTGTTTTCTTTCATTGTCAGAAAGCGACAGTGAAATTTTAGTATTATAATACTACAATGATAGTCACCAAATGAAAATTACTGAGAAAAAAAAGAAAAAAGAAGAAGATAAATGATTCTACCGGGGCTCGAACTCACGACATGCTTTGAAAGAAAACGTTCCTTGCGATCGCCGCAACCACCTGGGCTATCTCGTGGGTTGACCGTAAAGGCATTTTAAATAACTATATACTTGCAATACGAGACAACGAATCGCGCAGCAAAATTTTTACCAATCAACAAATTTGAAAGGAATTCTAAATATTGTGCACATATGACGATATCACCTCTTTAATTATAAGCCAGTTTGTACCTCCTTACTGTGAAAGTGTCATAAGACAGTTAGTTACACCAGCCTCTAGGCTCCCAATGCCTCTACCCGTATTTTGATTCTTAAATGATTAGTTCAGAGGTAAATCAAGTCCAGGCTAATATAATGAAAAAAGACTTCAAAAGAACGAAATGGTGAAAAACCATTCAAAAATCTTATTCCGTTCAAGGAGATATTTATGCTTAAAGCTTGGTATCATTTGTGTAGAAACGACTGAAATCAGATTAGTTGTGATGTCATAGCCTCAGATTCCTCAGTCTTTATGAATTCTATCATATTTTGTCCTGCGATTGTGTGGCTTCAAAAATGGCATTATGGGATATGTCACAAAAAAAGGAGTAAAACTGAATGGGTATTTATAATATACTACCTGAAGAAAGTTTGAAAAAAATAATTCAAACAGTAAAGAAGTGGAATAAATTTTCTTTGAAATACATTAACAATGGTTAAGAATGTGAGGATGAAGATACTAAAGTTCCAGATTATCATAGGCCTACACCATCATTTCTACAAAGTGAGCTTTACAGTTGAATATCTGCTGAACGGTTTAAGAATTATGAATACTTTCTTTACCAGTTTACCATTTTGTTTCTATTAAAATTCTGTTTCATGTAAGATGGACATGCTTGACCACTGAACTAATCCACATTGCACTGAAGGGTCCAAACGACGATATACTTACAATGCATTGAAGGATGAGAAGCTGGCCGTCCTCACTGTATATGGGTTGAAGACCTTTCCAGTGAATCTTATGATAGAAATGGACCCCTCGGGGTTGACGAAAGAATTACCGTTAGTGGTGGCTGCCGCCTCTCCCTCGTTCGCCACCACAAGGGTTGAGCAGTCGGAAGTGAATTTGACCATGTCTGGCTTATAACCAACTATGAAAATATGAATGGCACAAGCAATGTTGTTGTTGACTCTACTGAATTCTAAAATCAATTATAACTTGTAGGGATATATCTGCAAAATCTTGAAATCTTGAAACTAGCATGCATGTTTGTTGTGGCTTATGATTTGCTATTATACATAGGTGTCGAACCGTGTGGGAGGAATGGGGGCAAGTGCTCCCCCCCCCCCCCCCATTCACACACACACTTTTCTGAAAAAATCACAAAAGTGTCCCTTTTGAAAATAAAAAGTGCCCCTCAAATACTGCTCCAATAGTAGAAAATTGGCGACTTTTGTCAATCCCATGCATGTACGGGAGGATGTGTCCCTATTTGAAAATTTCCCCTTTCTAAAAATGAAGTGCCCCTGCGGCTTTGCAGTTTTGGGCTCACTTATTATATCTACAAATTGGGATGGGGACATATGCATATGACATTGGAAGTGTCTCCTAAGCGGTTGCCCCCCCCCCCTTCCACCCCCAACACACACACTTTTTGGAAGCTTTCCACACCCCTGCTATTATATCTCACCTATACAGGAAGAATTATATGCTTATATTGTTCTTCCTTTTCCATAAATCTTCAAGTGCGAAATTTTCTTCTATATTTGATTTTTCTCAATCCACTTGTCCTGTTGTCCGTGCCAATTTTCTCCGTTAACTTTGAATCCGTGGACATTGTTCTGTCATCCTCTATACCATTATCATATTTGCGAAGACAGATATAACTCTCCCCGGAAACCAGAAATGTTTTATTTTTTGAGTTGAATTTTGTTTTGAGCTGTGCCACTTTTCGAAACCTTCCTACATATAAATCGTTGTAGAAATGATCATTTATGTCACTGGCATAAATCGACCCTTATTGAAGCCAAAGGAGATTCTTCTCATGTAAAACGGAATATTGAAAACATTAATGTCATTCTCATAAGCTGCTTTATTCTCACAAGCTGCTTTTATTGACAGAAGAAAAACACATATTCTGATGCCCACATCTGCATGGTCCATGTTCAACTTGCCATGAATATATATATATATATATATATATATATATATATATATATATATATATATATATATATATATATATATATATATATATATATATATATATATATATATATATATATATATATATATATATATATATATATATATATATATATATATATATATATATTATATATATATATATATATATATATATATATATATATATATATATATATATATATATATATATATATATATATATATATATATATATATATATATATATATATATATATATATATATATATTTAAATATATATATATATATATATATATATATATATACATATATATATATATATATATATATATATATATATATATATCTTTATATATATATTTAAATATATATATATATATATATATATATATATATATGTATAAATATATATATATATATAGATATATTTATATATATATATATATATATATATATATATATATATATATATATATATATATATATATATATATATATATATATATATATATATATATATATATATATATATATATATATATATATATATATATATATATATATATATATATATATATATATATATATATATATATATATATATATATATATATATATATATATATATATATATTGATAGCAGAAATATGACCCACCTTCAATCTCATAAAGTTTATTGAAAGAGTTGGTAATTTGATTGTAGGTTGGTAAATTATAACCTTTCCGATTTCGATTGCAGAAGGGCCTTCGCTCGCAACCGCCACATAATCGCCGCAAAGTTCGATATCATTGGCGATATTATCGAGCGGTTCGATGTAAACCACATTAGGGCGGGCGACATTTGCAAAGTTAATGATATGGATGTACTTGTTGCCTATGAGAAAAAGAGAACAAAAGTAATTCGTCAATATTTTTAGGGCCGCGATGACTTTAGCTCTTTCGACCCCTATCATTACACCTACTCTCGTCATCGGCCAGCTGAGGGCCGTATAATTCTCATCTGGAAAGAAGGAAGGTGGCGGGGAAGAGAGGGGGGCATGGCCTCTTATCCAAAAAGTAAGGAAACAAGAGGCACACTTCCCCCAAAAATGTACTTAATTTTTGACACTTTTCTGAAAAGTGGGGAACATGTCCCCCGGTTATTACGGCACTCACCCACCCATTGTTTACATTTAGTGAGACATGTGGTGCCACCCTCATATATTCTTACAAAGATTAATTGAATCACAATTCAACTCCCCTTCCTATTATGCTTATAATCCAAAAGCATTTGTATGGCAGGCTGGAATGATATCATATATAACCAGTATCAAACTACTACTCAATGATAGGCTTAGGACAAATTTTCTTGTAACATGGCCACCGCCATGCATAGATAGGCCTACTAGTTTTAATAATATATATTACAAAGGGGGCACACAATCATTAAATCACCCTAACAAATTCGCCACACAAAATACATAAATATGGAATGAGGGACGCCCTCGTCCCCTTCAAATTACGCCAAAAAGGTGTAATTGAGCTTAAAATCAAAATACAAAAATGAAAATAGTGACTTTTGCAGAAAAAATACATCGAAAATACAGGTGAAAGGATAAAAAGAAGTTACCTGCTGTATACGCCAATTGTCATATTCATCATAGGCTGTTTGTTCACACGCGCCTTTATCTATACCATACTTTGCGTCAATGCCTTCATAGTCGTATGGTATGTAGATATTTGATACTGGGCGCAGGAATACTGTGGCGCATGCTAACTGAAAGGTAGCGGCGATGACAATGGTTATTTGTTGAAATCGTTGCATCTGTGTATGAGTGACAGATGAAAGATATAAGGAACTTAAGTATGTGAAGCATAGGTGTAGGAATCGTGGGCACTGGGGAACATGCTCCTCCCACTTTTCCGAAAAATGACAAAAGTGCCCTTCTTTAAAATGAAAAGTGCCCCTCAATTACTGTCACAGGTGCAACAACTGATGGAAGTTGCACACACTATATTACAAAAGTACCCCTTTGAAAATGGAATTCCCCTCAATTACTGACCAAATAGTAGGAAACTGGCAACTGTTGTCAGTCCCATGTACCGAGGAATAAAAAATTGCTCCTTTCTTAAAATGAATTGCCCCTTTAACGTGACTTTATTATCTACAGACAGGGGGCGGACATATGTACATGACTTGGGGAAGTGTCCCTAAGAGGTCGTGCCCCCTCCCCTCCCCCACTTTTCGAAAGCGTCCTACACCCTGGTGTGAAGTGTCAGATATCATACCCATGGGATTTATCGCTAAGGGCCTGGGACAGAGACGTATGAAGTGGGGAGGGCAAGGGGAAGCTGCTTCCCCAAAGGGGATTTCACCTACCCGGTTTTATGCTTTCTGCCCAGTTGGGAGGTAAAATTAGGGAAATATTAATATGAAATTAAAAAACTGGTTAATTTGATGAAAACAAATTGGTAAATGATTGGTAAAATTTGGCAACATTTCCCGAAAATTGATAAACTTTTCCTGAAAATTAAAGAAAATTTGTATAAAATTGAACGATTCCCTAAAATGGAAGAATATTTTCCCAAAACTAAAAAAAAATTCCAAAAAATTTGGAAATCTTTCGCTGGTAAGCGGGAAATTTTGGGGTTTTTGTTTGGTTGTTTGGCCCCTACATAACTTTTAAGACAAATGACATGTGTTCTATAAATTTTCGAGCAGAGGCGTAGGAAGCAGGGCAAGGGAAAGCTGCCCCCCCCCCCCTTCCTTCCCCGCCCTCACCTACCTTCCCGTGTATATGCTTTCTGTCCGGTTGGGAGGTGAATTTGGAAAATTATTAACACAAAATTAAAAAAATTAAACTTATTGGATTTTTGGCAAAATTGCAGAAAGCTGGCCAATAATTCCCGAAAACTGCCCAAAATTTCCCAACAAATGGCCAAAATGTTCCAAAAATTCGCCAAAAATTTCCTGAAAATACGCCAAAACGTCCCAAAATTGAAAAAAAAATTCAAATAAGGACGACAAATTTCCGAATATGAAGAAAAATTCACGAAAATGAAAAAAAAATGAATGAGAGAACTTTTTCGAAAATTATGGAATTTTTCCTGAAATTGAATAGATTTCCCGACTAACAGCAATTTTTGATGGAAACAAAATTTACCAGTGCAATATGTTTCCAATTTTTATTTTTACCCCCCCTCCCTCTCCCTACACCTTCCCCCTTCTGGTGTGACCCTTCCTATACCTTATGTTTTCAAGTTATTGTGGTTCAAGTATTCAAGTCGGTGACTAAGAACACTATAATGTTTTTGCAATTATTATATTTGTCTTACTTTTTAAATTAATGTTCCTTCACTGTTGTAGACCATCATCTTCAACGTCATAATCATTATTCATCATCTAGGTTTATTAAGGGAATATGGACAGTATGACAAAGTTGTGATATACGAAAGTGAGGACAGCTCTAAATCTTTAATGTAATGGCTTTAAATTTCTGTCCTAAATTTCAGTCACTGAAAATGATCAGAATGTATTCTCCTGCTATATACTTATATAGTATAATATTCAAAAAATTCAAAGAAATGTTATCCCAAAAGAGATCGATGAATTTCACTCCTCCATAACCACAGACGACGTGAGGGCAAAGGTTACCAGAATAGTCATGTTAAATAGAAAATTGGTATGATGGTGGAGATTGGAAACATCTTCGTCATACTCAACCTCTCCCGTTTGAAAAGCAATATGTTAACATGAGGAAATTCAATGGTTTTCCTGAGTCGATGTATCACAAATTTTTAATAGAATATACATATTTTATTATGATAAAGCCTTAAAATTTAGAATGCTGTAAAATAAACAGAAAATTGGTATACCGCTGCGTGCTAGATAAGTATTCGATTTTGGGGGACCCTGAAATACCCCCTTACTGTTCGTTCTAGTGCTCCTTTTAGATGTAAATTGACTTATTTCGTTTATATTCGGGAACGTGTTCTTGAAGGAACTATCAAAGCATCATGTTAGTGGTCAATTATACATGGAAAAGGAATTTAAAAAGAAACAAGTTGTGAAGAAAGAATCAAAAAATCTTATTCGTTACAGGGTCCGCGGAGACGAAAGAAGGGGTTGGGGGGCTGGGGGATTTAGCCCCCCACCCCTATTTTTTTACTAGGCCTAAACATAAATAATGATATGGCCTGAGAGGCTTTCACCTTCCTGGTTTTACCTGATGGGAGGTAAGCTGGGATATTATTAAGATAAAAATGAAAATTGGATAAAATTATTTGAAATTTTGGTCAAAATTTGTAAACAAAATTTCCCAAAATTTGACCAGATTTCTTCCAAAATGAAGAAATTTGCCTACAAATGAACGAAATTTCCCGAAAAGTTCCTACAAATGAACAAAAATTTCCGAAAATTGACAAATAGTTCACTGAAGGAAAGTGCCCAAAAATAACGAAGTTTCCCTTAAATCAAAATAATATTTTAAAATCCCGAAAATGAAGGTAAAATTGAAGACATATTTGGTAAAGTTATTTTAAATATTTTCCAAAAGCTAAACAAATGTCTAAAAATTAAGAAAATTTCCCGAAAATGGCCGAAAAATATAGAAAATATCCCAATAATAAAAAAATATGGCCAAAAAATTAACAAAATGTTCCTAAAAATTGTTGGTGCCCAACATTTTTACAAAATCGAACAAAATTGCACAAAATGAACGAAATTTCCCTTAAATTGTCAAATATTTTAACGAAATATTAAAAAAGTGTGCGAAGGAAATTTTCCGAAAATGGGGAATTTTCCCACATTTTTTTAGTTCTTGATCTCTCCTCCCCCCGAAAGGTGACCCTTCCTACGCCCATAATTGGGAGTTCGTGTACAAAATATGAATGTGATGACGCCTTTTATTTTCGCCTAATTACTTCTTCAGCTTCAAAATTTGCTCCGCGGTCCCTGGGTTAAGTTTGGTGTCATTCGGGACTGAAATCAGACTAGTTGTTATGTCACATACTCAGATTCCATCCATCCATCCATCCATGTTCATTTGTAGTAGGCGCCTTTTCCATAGGATACAAAGCGCCCAGAATGCTGCCCCAAAGTTCAGTAAGTAAAACATGATTAAAAAAGAAAAGTCTTAAGACGTGTTTTGAACTGTCCAAGTGAACTGGCATGGCGAATGTGTGAAGGCAAAGAGTTCCAAACATGGGGTGCTGCAGCTGAAAAAGCCCTAGAACCAGCTTTGGTGTTAGTTCTGGGTTCAGTCAGGAAGTTTTCAGAAGAGGAGCGAAGGGATCGTGCTGGTGTATAAAGTTTCAGACTGTTGGATATGTATTCAGGTGATTGATGTATCAGGGATTTGTAGACAATAAGACATGTTTTGTATAAAATTCGCTGTGACACAGGGAGCCAATGCAATTTGTTGAGCAAGGGTGAGGCATGATCACGACGACGTTTCCTGAAGATAAGCTTAGCAGCTTTATTTTGGAGTTTCTGTAGGCGATTTACGATTTACATGGTAATACCATTCAAAAGGGAATTACAGTAGTCCTTACGTGATAGGATGAGTGATCGAACAACATAATGACAGGTTTCAACGTCAATGTACCGACGAATCTTGCCAATGTTTCTAATGTGAAAATTAATTGTTTTACTAAGTTGTGTCACATGGTTGTCCATTGACATTCTATTATCGAAAGCAACTCCCAGATTTTTAACTGAAGTGACTGGTGAGATGCAAGTATTGCCAAAAACAAACTTGAGGTTCTCAAGGGCTTTACTAGCATTTGATGAAGAGAATATGATACACTCTGTTTTGTCCTCATTAAGTTTAAGTTTGTTTGCAATCATCCACTGTTGGATATCTTGCACACAGGAGGTCAGTTTGAATAAAGCACAATCAGCATCGAGTGGAACTTTAGGGTTAAAGGCTAAGAAAATCTGTATATCATCAGCATATATGTGATACTCGATCTTGTGCTTCCGCAATATGTCACCTATTGGGATAGTATAAAGTGTGAATGACAAAGGTCCTAAAATAGAGCCTTGTGGGGTCCCATATTCAAGATTTACAGTGTTGAGTCAGCTCAGGAACATGGACATGGTTAGTCCGACAATTAAAATATGATGATAGCCAATCCAAAGCGTTGCCAGAAATGCCAAAGCTATGCTCAAAACGACGAAGCATGATTTGGTGGTCTAGCGTATCAAACGCGGCAGACAGATCCAACATAAGAAATAAAATAGCTTTCTGCTGGTCGAGCGCTTGAAGAACATAATCTTGCACATGTAGTAGGGCAGACTCAGTACTGTGTGAAGTTCGGTAGGCCGATTGTAGTGGCTCAAAAAGTTTGTGTTTGTCAAAGTCTTTATGTATTTTATCATATTTTGGGGGGGAAATAGTTTTCAAAATTTATATAAATTTTCTCTAAAATATATTAACAATTATTGCTAATAGTGTCCCATGTAGACTCTACACCAATCAGTTCTACACATACATATAAGACGGTGCTTTAAGCTTCGACATTTCCTTAACAGAATCAAATATTGAAGTAGTTTCTTCATCATTTTGATTATATTATTGTCCTCCCTCAAATAAGATAAGCTTGGTTGACCACTGAACTAAACTCCAAGATATTTTTCTCTATGTACAGATGTAACCGGGCTACATAAGCTTCTGAAAAAATGACTTCAGTTTTTTTTTCACAGGAAATGGACAAAATTATGTAAGATCTTTAGATTAGAACTTTATACAACATTGTAAGAAAAATGATTAGAACTTCTATTGTTGTGTTGGAAACGTTGTTTGTAACCGTTAGGCTAATAAACTGGGATCATTAAAAAGATATATATATTTATAAATATAAAAAAATAAGCAAAAGTACGTAACTGTATATAAGAGAAGTATTCTTACATTGATCCAATGGCAAGTCTTGATTCTGACCTGTCTGCCCAGCCTCCACTGAAAATCTCAGTGTCAACAGAAAGCTCTTTCCTTTTATCTGTCAACGGTGTTATCGCAAGTTAAAGTAGTATACACCTTTTTGACGATGTAATTTTTGCAACATTATCTTCTCAATCTGCAGGAAACGCTGCGCGTTAGCTTATTGCTAAATCATGGAGGTACCTCCGTGATTAAATGTATCTGCAATTGTGTTTTCACGAAAAGGAAAGTGTAGCGAAAGGAAAGCATTGGAAAGTCGTTAAACAGTCCGGAAGCATACCTATAGGAACAGTTATAGCACACGAGAATATTGAAGTCATGCAGCCATACTGTTCAGACGTTGTGATACTGAATGTCATAGAATCTAATTGATGTATTTGAAATGTTAAAAATCATTGTGCTGAAAAAATGTTTGAATTTTCAAAATGGCCGTTTTCCCCTAAAATGCCTAGCTCTATTGTCTATTATTTCTAATATTTTGAAAACGGCGTGGTAAACATATCAAATGGGAGTGAAAAAGATTTAGCCATGACAGCAATGAAGGCATTTTACGGAGTTTTAAGTTTCCCCTAGCAAAGATATTTTTTCCAGAGGTATTTTAAATTTAAAATATGTAGCATTGCATAAGGCTTCAACGTTAGGATAGCAGAGGATCATGGGAAATATCACAAAATGACGGCTTTCATATCGCAAAATGTTTCCATTTTTAGGAACATTTATGTTCCCATTAATAGGCACGCTGCTGGACTGTTAAGTGAGATATGCAAAAGTGCAAGGTGTGAGAACAGAGTCTTTCAAATCTTTATGTGCGCCGGTAGGTAGCGTAATCGGTGACAACGGAAAGGTAGGGCACAACGACACTTTTATAATCCAGATGTCTCATTTTGCTTTATATCAGCGCTAATTTTAACCTCAGGCTCGTTTAAGGCCTGGGCAATCGTGTAAATGTGCAGTATATTTTATGTAAAACAATTCAACACTTCTGATTGGTCGAAAGTTTTACACAGTCATGTCAAATAAAACAGCCAATCAATAACAGTCTCGGAAGTGACGTGAATATTATATATCTGATCTACTAATGACGTGTCGAGATTTCCTCTTTAAACAAAGAGTGTTACGATTTAATGAACCATCTGATTACTCTCCCTGATTTTCTCACCTTATATTCCGGGAAAACCATACATTTAATAATTACTAAGTGATGTTCCACACTTTAAGGAATTATATAAAAGAACAAAAAAGAGAAACGATTTTTTTTTTTATATGCACGTATTGGTATTTAGAGCATTTCTGTTTGCTTGGAGCATTGCGGATTAGTATAGGACTACCATATGAACACCCAAAAGCAGTAGGGTAACTAGAGTCTTGTGCATTGGAAATTTAGCAACCGGGACCCGTAACAAAGGTATCGCCACATGTGTCATTGATTGAGGGATTGTTCCCAAAAGGTGGAAAGCAAAATAAAAACTGAAAATACGTGAATAGGAACCAGTCAAAGTTATTTGAGTGAAACTATATGGTTTCCCCATAAATTGGGACGTAGCTCCTTATTTATATTTTGAGTATCACCAATACCACTTTAAGAAAAGAAAGTTGTTACGTAATTGATGTAATCATAAGCTGATTATCAAACAAGTGTCAAAAGAAACAGAGAAACCAGGCTAATCTACGTTAATCCGTTTACTGGTCAAAATAGCCCAAGAACATGTCCATCATATGTTCATCTTATGTCCGGCATTTGAAGAAAGCGCCCCTTGAAACACGGACGGGATGAAACTGCCAGTGTCATTTTTATCCCGTTCGAAGAACACTTCCCTGGTATTACCAGGGATCTGTTATTTTCTCCTGGTATTACGCAATCATTCGCTTACAGGTAGTTGAAACAACTCGACAAAAATGCTGTAATTTTATAAAACCTTAGTATTTGAACATCATAGAGAGAGAGAGAGAGTTGAACACACAATTACAATGACGGGGTCGTCGCCTGCGTATTCGGTTATGATAGTACAACATAGAGTTCCAACTTGGATCATTTATACCCTGAAAACTGGTTTAATTGTCATTTGGTGCAGAAATCGTACAAATAGCACCATTTTCAGCAATAATTCTTAGTGACTTTCAAAATCTTGCCGAACCATTAACGTAACCCCTTCCTTGACACTATTTTGATAAACAATCCTGCGCTTTTGTCATTTCCGTTCATCATTGAGCAATGACTCATGATATTGCTGCAGTGCGAAAAGTATTTTCCAAGGATAATGGTAGGCAATAGCAATTACGAGATAATCATACACATAAACTCATGCTTCTTTGAATATGACAAAATGAAATTATACATTGGCTACTTAGGAATATACAAGAAATACACTTTACAAGTTTCTTTATGCCTAAAACTCCAGACATAACACATACTGATGTTATTCAAGTAAAAACTCCCCTCGTGTTGCCGTTATAACGGGGAGGAAGTATTATTATTGGAATGCTGCTCTTGATTTCTTAACTTCGAAATGAATTTACGTGGAAATACAAAATTTAGCGTCAATTTTGATATTCAAAGGTTGAATCTTCTAACAATTTGTCCAATTAAAACAAATTTCACGTATTTCACACCTTAAGAGAGCAAATTTTGTTAAAACACGAAGTGGAATAATTTGGAAATAAACTGGAAAATGCAAGCAGCCACATGCGGTTACTGAAATGCTACAGGCACAGAAAATCAGGATGGAGTTCTGTTCAAGGGGCGAGTTTTGAATGCTATAAAAGCATAATATAAAAAAAAAGTTCTATAGTGAGAAAGTTTCATATGGCGATCGGTCATCTGGTCAAGGTGAATCAAAGGACTACAGTTAGTTCAGTGGTCAAGCAAGTCTGTCTTATATGAAAGAGGACTTCAAAAGAAACAAAATGGTGACGAAAGCATTCGAAAATCTTATTCACATGGGCTGATGGGGAACCTGAGATTTTTCTGACGATACATTTTTACGTTGAGGTAATTCTTAACTAACGGTTTATGAATATAATGGCAATGGGATAAAGCTAATAAATTATCCGAATTCTTCAAATATGGAAAAGAAATTGCTTAATCAAATATAAATTGATTGTTCAGTCACTGCTTACGGACGTAATGATCCCATGTCCTCTCTTTAGCCTACCAAGTATTATAAAAACATGCCAAACCTACAACGTTTGACAGCTTGAGGAACATTTAAAAACTCGTGATGTTTCTATCATTTTGTCACAAAGAAACCATAAAAAGTGTATACCTGCTGAAAGACTTGAAATTTGTTTTTCTTGGGTCGGTTTATTACATCTCTCGTGTATCAGTATATAATAAGAACAGATTAAGAAAATATCAGAAAACGAAAAACAGATGCGAGGTAAAAATAGCATTTTCCCAAGTTCAGACTTTATTAAGTGTTATTTCAACCTGATTTGGAAATAATATCTCTTTTCACATACGTGTTATACAATCTGACAATTTTGAAAATGGTTAATGGATTCAGCCCCTCCCAACCCTCGATATTTGTCTCCCCTTTCCAATAGGGTTAAATTTCCCCATGTCTGCGGATTCTCGTTAAAAAAATATATAAACGATAGTGTCTTATTCGGCCGTATTTGACTGATTTATTAATGTTCAATTTTCGACCGGAAATAATCTATTTTGAATCTAAAATTTTCAATTTTCGACCAAATGTCTTCAATTTGAAATTATATCTCTTCCATTTTGGACCACAACTTTTCAATATTTGACAAAAATCTTCAAATTTGGATCAAAAATCTTCAGATTTGGATTGGACACGCATGTGCACGGTGTCCCCTGACCGCTAAACACCAATTGAAATTTGCACCACTTTTTTTGCATAGACCAAATTAAACTTAAGTTGATCACTCTTTAAGAAGAACCATTGCTCCCCAGGGCACCGTCGTCCTCTCAGACTTTCCCGGTTCAACCATCTGACCATACTGCCAGAAGTTGCTGCTATAATCGAAAAAATCTCCTTCAGTTTTGGGAAATTTCCTTCATATTCGGAAAACTGCCTTCATTTTTTGGACCAATTTCCTTCTTCTTCTTCTTTTTTTTGGGGAGGGGAGGTGGGGAGGGGTCGATACTGTTTTTATTTTGGAGAAAGTTTTTCAATTTCGGAACGTTTTTCCTTTCTGGAAATTGTCTTCATTTTTGGCCAATTTCCTTTAATTTTACCAAAATTTCCTAAAGTCTAATGAAAATTACCAAATTTCCTCCATCTTTACTAAATGTTTTTCGATTTGACATTTATATTTTCCCAATTTTACCGCCGAACCGGGAAAACTTAGCGTGTATGAACTCCTTTCATGAGCACCCCCCCCCACCCTCCCCACACACACACAGACACACACCGCTTCTTACGTCTGTCCCCTTCCCACTCTAATCATGTGCCATCAATGATAAAAATTGTCTATAAAATACGTTATCAAACATCATCTCTGGTTTGGATTCCCCCCCCCCCTCCCCTCCCTCCCCTGATGTTTTAACCTGGCTCCGTCCATGGTTCAGGGCTCTTTATGGTGCCAAATCTATTTACCTTTAACAGTTTAAACACTGAACTGCGAATATTTTCTTGAAATCATTGACAAAACTTTCCAAATATGGTAAAGAGAGGGACAGTGTTACTGCAGAGGAAACGTTGCCCAATAACATTATACTGACATAAACCGGGACCAATTTTGGCAATGCCAAATTTATCATGATTCGTGAGGCGAACTTTTTCCCCAAACAGGATAGCAATCAGGCAATGGCACAAAATAATGTCCTCTTGTCTGATTGGCTTAAATTCTGGACCATAATCCTAAACAATAACCCTAACTTACCTCAAATGAGTGCAATTGCTATACTCATAGCACCCGGAAGTAGAGGAAAGTCAAATCATTCTAATGGAGTGAAATTACCTCCAAGCCATGCATCCTAAAATAGGATTGCAAGATTAAAGGGGATAGTTTGATCTCGTT
>JAIGNY010004162.1:525000-540000 GCA_020152595.1 Chiridota heheva
GTACATTAACACTTGTTAAGAATGTGAGGATGAGGACGCCAACCCTCCATAGTAGACTTACTACACCAGTAATGTATACAAAGATGGACAAAACTTTGAACTTAAATATCTTCTTAAGGGAATAAAATATTGAAGGTTTCCCCTCCCCCTTCCCCCAACCATTTTGTTACTATTTATATCCTCTTTGCCATATAAGATAAACTTGCCTGACCACTGAACTAATCTTTTAATTAGTCTTTTAATTAGAATTTAATTAGAATTCTGGTAAAATCATAAAAGTAAGAAAAATATACGTCGGAACAAAATCGTTTTTTTGTACAGATTTCTGAATGTTCGGGTGCTGTACTTAAAAAAATGATGAAAATTTGGAGATGGCTGCAGTTCTTTTTAAATGTTGTTTCAACTTATTTTGCAACACCTCGTGTTTTGCCCTTAGGTAAAACTTTAAACGACACAAAATAATTAAATTGAATTGATAAAGGAATTAAGCTGAATTGATAAAGTAATTGAATTAAATTGATAAAGGAGTAATTGAATGAATTGAATTGATAAGGAAAATTAATTCAATTCAATTGAGTTAAGAGAGGAGTAGGTATAGCTGATCAGTAGGTACGCTGGACTGCTGGAGGTACCGGCTTTAAGCCTTAGTCAGGTCTAATCCGTTTTTTCCACAACTATGCAGACAGATACGCCGAACAACACAGCTGAAGTACGTCGTTTGCAGCTTTATACTCCTCATTTAGCTGTTGAGAGACGTGACAATGCGGGTTGAATGGCGCTCGCCGTCTTCCTGAGTGGACGTTAAGCCGTCGGTCCCGATGGTAGGACACTAACATCCTACCTGGTTCTATGAACACTATTCGAAAAGAGAAGCGAGCAAACGCGGTGTTCATCCACTTCCCACCCCAACCCTCTGGAGGGATCACCTCAACCCTCTAGAGGGATCACCTCAAACCTCTAGAGGGATCACCTCAAGCCTCTAGGGGGATCACTCCAAGCCTCTAGAGGGATCACCTCAACCCTCTAGAGGGATCACCTCAACCCTCTAGAGGGATCACCTCACCCCTCTAGAGGATCACCTCAACCCTCTAGAGGGATCACCTCAACCCTCTAAAGGGATCACCTCAACCCTCTAGAGGGATCACCTCAACCCTCTAAAGGGATCACCTCAACCCTCTAGAGGGATCACCTCACAGAAGAAATCTATGAAATTCCAGCGACCAACAGCCAGGAAGCATGCCTATTAATAGGAACATTTATAACACACGAGAATACTAAAGTCATCATGCAGCAATATTGTTCACATGTTGCGATAAAATTTCATAGTTTCTACTTTATATACTTGAAATATTAAAAATCATCGTGTTGAAAAAACATTTAATATTTAAAAATGACCGTTTCGCACCTAAAAGCCTAGCTCTATTGTCTATTTTCTCCAATATTTGGAAAACGGCGAGGTGAACATATCAAATGGGAGTGGAAAAGTTGTAGCCATGACAGTAATGAAGGTATTTTCATGAGTTTTAAGTTTCCCCTAGCAAACAAGATATTTTTCCCAGACGTATTTAAAATTTGAAATATGTAACTTTGCATAAGGCTTTAACGTTAGGATAGCAAAGGATAATGGACAAAATATCAAAATGGCGGTTTCCATGTAGCAAAATGTTCCAATTTTTGGGAACATTTCATGCCATTAATAGGCATGCTCCTGGACTGACCAATGCACAGCAAGCCGCGTATTCACGCGATAGACGAAGTTGAATTAATCAAGAAATTAGTTCAATTGATAATATAATTATTTAATTAAATCGAAAAAGAAATTGATAACTTGATAAAGAAATTAAGTTGATAAAGAAATTAAATTGAATTGATACAAGAAAAGACAGTATATGTACCATTCCCTGTGTTGTGCTCAGTTACTGCTTCTTCGATGGCCGTTATAATATTTAATGTTGTAAAATTACATTATTTATTCAAATTATACGTTTACATCTTTGCGCATGTGGATGATACGCAGATAATCTAAGAGAATAATGAATAAGATGAAGTATTAAACAAACTACAAACTTTAAGCTAAAAGGAAGAAAACAAAAATAAGGAAGAAGAATTAGTCGTAATGATTCTGGCCCAATTATTCAGGACCGTGTAATAAAATTGGGAGCCCGGACGCGATATTTTTCCCCAAACAGGATAGCAATGGCACAAATTTCCTCTTTTCTGATTGGCTTAAATTCTGGACCCTAACGCTATACCTTACTCAAATGAGTGCAATTGCTATCCTGTTTAAGAAAATATCAGCAGCCCAAACATGCCGGAAAGATATACGGAACCCTTGCTGTGAAGTGTGGTCAAGGTTTAAAATTAAATGGATTGATGTAAAAATAATGCGGCAATTTTTTCAAGTCCCAATGCACCGTGCACCCTTCAGACACAGAAACAAAACATATGAATCGTGACGTCATTATTTTCATTCTTTGACTCTTCTCTTAATTTTAACTCAAGTTGAATATAACGCCTCTCGTCCAGGTGTCAACGAGACGAGCCGTATCCGGGTTAAGCCGTATCAAAATATAAGTCACAATCTTTAAGTAATATTCATAATATTTGTAAACGAACGGTTTAAAGGTAAAATTATAATACCTTAAGTTTAAATTTCAAGGCCACTCATCTCGATTTTTTTTTTGCATTTTTTTTCTCGGAAAATTGACAGATTCTTCTAAAAAGTTCCGTAATTTTTCGGAAAATTGGTTGACTTTAGTTAATTTTTCCGCAAATGTAATACAATTTGTTGATAATTGGCTGTAAAAGAAGCTTAAAAGCCTATACATGTCATAATTAAACCGCCCCCAAAAAATGCAAAGGAGAGGGCGACCGCTTCCACCGTTCCATCTACAACCCTGTCTACGACCCTTGTCAGTATAAGCAAGGATCAAAATAATTATAGATTGAGAGTATCAATAGAGTATACTAGGTGATATTTAGAGGGATGGGATCAAATTTAGATGAAAAACAAAGTCTTTACTTCTGGTTGTTTTGTTGATAAGTCGTTTGTCTCAGTTGGATCAGCTGAAATGTTAAATAACCAGAGCTTCTTATCACTTGCCTCCTCCGGATGTAGAATCTCTGCTGACGTACCAACTGGGGTTAACCAAGAGCCGTTTCCTATGTATAAAGTAAAAGTTGATTCATATACAAAGGCACATGCTACTGACTGTGTTGGTTATGCAATCAGGCCGTATCGATGATCTGCCCCACCCACAAATGAAAGCAGGTAATGTGTGCCTATACATGGTTTTGAAATATTTTGTGTAACTGTAACTATATAATGTTCACCCGCTATGTTTTTAACATTTCTTAATCATCCAAACTATTGTCTCCTAAAATAGATTAGGATTAGGGTATAGGGGAACAGATACCCCTCACCCCCACCCACCATAGGAAATCCCATTTTAAAAATCCTCGACCTATTAGTCCTTGACATAAAAAGTGACAGTTCCCCGTACACACAGACCCCGCTTCCACATATTGCGCCCCCACACAGCCTCCCAAAACACAACCCACACACACGCCCCCAAACACACACCCAACCCTAAAACCATTAATATCCATCATACACACACACACACACCTTTCCATACCTGGATTTCCAGTTAGTAGCTTCCAGTCCCCCACGCGTATTGCCGCGGTCATTCCTGGCTCGAAGTCTGGCGGTTGGTTGGCGATTGATGAAGTGTTTCCCTCCTTCCCTTCCACAGGGTTGATGTTATGAAGGATGGAATCTCTTCGAGATGGAAAGTTATTCCTTCAATAACAAGAATTAAGAGAGAAAAATTTAGAGGAAAGGTATCGTCCTATAAAAACAAATCCAGCAGTGAACGTCACTTGTAACGTCACTTCCAGTTTTCAATTTTCCTCAATTGAATGCAAGAAATCTTTGATGTTATCGGTCGGTAACATTGTGCTCCTATGTGTGGTCCGACGGATGTGATGACATTGCAGATTTCTCGCGATCAATATGCAAAATTGAAAACCGGAAGTGACGTTCCCAGCACGGCGGCGTTCACTTCTGAATATATTTATGGGACGATACTTCTCCTTTAAACTGATTGAATAGACCAGGAATTTGTTACTTTAGCTAAGTAACCTGAATAGAGATTCGGACTGTTCAAAGCATTAGTTCAGTGGTCAAGCAAGTTTACATGAAAGACGACTTTAAACATCATGGCGAAAAAAAATCTACTTTAATATCTTTGGAATCTTCTATGGAAGGTTGGCGCCTTCATCCTCACTTTTCTAAGAATATTTAATGTATTTTAAAGAAACTTTATTAAAATTTATTAAAATTATTTGAATTATTTTCCCTCGAACTTTCTTCAGATAACGTCGTAACTAGAGTTAATCACTTACTGTATGGTTTTCCATTGGTTTACTCCATCTAATGATAGATTTTTGATCCGACCACCCGCCACGCCCTGCACGAGGGTAGGGAACCAATCACTGACGTGAATTAGTTGATGATTTACACTTCCTCTCATGTGGGGTGGAATGAGACGCCCCGTTACAAAGCCGATGCCTCTTATTCCACCTTCCCACAAGGTGCCCTTTTGACCTCGTAGCGGCCAATTTCTTCCTTCTCCGGTTCCACCATTATCTGTAAATATCAAGAATGGACTTGATTCTCAAATCATTACAGACGAAAATATTTTAATGAGTAATATTTTAGAGTTTCCTCACAGGAACAGCTCTCAGCCTTAGCTCCCCCCCCACCCCCCACCCCCTCCCCCACCCCCGTTTCCTATTCCTTTCCCCGATACACATTTCCTACGCCTCTGTACTCCACTGACCTGGCTCTGCCAAACTTTAAACCGGTGTAACAGCTGAACAGGGAATTAACGTCTTCTATTTTCAAAATGGATTTCTATTGTCAAAATGGACTGAAATAAAGCCTTCAGATTACCATTATACTCCTTTTTTGATACTTAATAAACTCTGTACCAGTATAGCTACCAACATGTATGTTTGCTATTCTGCTACAGAGTTTATAAAGTATCAAAAAAGGATAATGGTAATTCGAAGGCTTTATTCCAGTCCATTTTCAAAATAGAAGCTGTTAATTCTGTCCCCCTGGAAATTTATTTCCGGCCGGACAGTATTTCCTAGGAAGTTCTATCCGGCCGAACAATATTTCCTAGGAAATTAGGTCCCCCCCCCCCTCCCCCCTCCCTTCCCTCCCCTTTTTCTTTTATTACGGTGGCTCATTGGTGCCATTAATAAATTGTTTTTTTAATATTATTTTTACGAGATAAAATTTTGTTTTTCCGAGTTTCGTCTCCGTTTCCCATTTTTGGTTTGTTTTTTCCATTTTTTTTCTTCATTTTCCACGTTAATTCATAGGCCCCACGCGTGTCTCACGTACGATAACGAGGGCGTGGTACAGACTCTGGGAGCTGATGGCGTGTCAGCTGGCGACGAGGACATGCAGAGAAGGCTGCTCTTTCAAGTGCGAACTGCTGTCGTTTTACTATCGACAAGGGGACTCCAATACTGAAATTTTGTTATGTTGTTAACCTTCATTGATACAGAACTTCAGTATACAGGTGTATGTCAGTAGGTAGATCAAATATGACGTGTTACACTCTAAAAAAAGAATGGTCAGATTTGTTCAACTTTGTACCGAACCAATGTTGGTCAAAATCAAACGACCATAACGTGGTCAAAATTAACCATAATATGATAATTATGGACAAATTTGACCATATTGTGGTCAAATTTGACCATATTGTGGTTAAATTTGTTGTTTAATTTGACCAGAGTTGGTTCGGTACAGAGTTGACCAAGTTGTGGTCAAAATTTGACGATTCCTTTTTTAGAGTGTAGATTGAGGGATTAATCGAATTTGTTTTGGTGGCGGTGACACTAAGGGGAAGAGCAGTAGAGGATGGGAAAAGACACATTTTAAAGAGACAAGAAAATGGAAGCTCCACAGAAGGATAAATTGCGCCCTTTTGCCTATTTGCAAATGAACATATTCAAATATATTCAATCATATGAACAAACCAAGGTAGTATTTTTATTTTCTGCTATGTGTTTTAATATGTATATGCAGGTACCTTTCCTTTTTACAAATGTTTTAAATTTGTACTGGTATATATAATGATAATAATATATGTTGGGAATATGGTATGGGTCGGGGTCCCGTTAAAGTAGTGCTCATATATGTTCCCCTCACCTCGCCCAAATATCTGCAGAGCGAAACTTTGCATGAATTGATTCATGTGAGATCATTTTTCCCATTATAGCAAGGAGTGTGTAGAAGCTCCTTGATTATAGTAAGTGGCAGAGCTTCCTTCCTCTAAATTGCCCCCAGCAGGAAATTTTGGCATACCGCCACAGGTTGTCGTTAGCTGGAAAAGTTTATTTCTTCGAAGAAACAAAACTTAAACTCGAAATTTCTACCTACTTTTCCTTTGTTTCATCAGTGACATTTCTCACAATATTACCAACACCATACGTCTATGCTGATGATTATATCCTCTATCAAACAATATATTTCCTTTTTCACTGCTCTTTCCTTCAAAACGAAAATTAACATTCGCCTCAGTTGATCCCAGCATTTAACCCCAGTAAATGTGCAGTTATCAGTATCACCCGCAAGGGCCGCAAAAGATATTTCTCATAAATAGCTCAACAAAATTCAATAAAGATATCGATGGCTGTAATGAGCCACCGTAGAATTGAGCAGGGGGATCGAAATTCCTAGGAAATTCTGACCGGGCGGACCGAATTTTCAGGAGGCAGTATTTCCTGTTACACCGGTTCTTTTACTATAGCTGCGTATGTTGCCTTTCAGAAAAACAAAAAAAATGTAGAAAGTACATACAAACAAACCTGATGAAAATATAAGCAAAGTGTCCTTCCAGATATTTTTCTGTTTTAAAGCATCAACCACGTGACCAACGGTCTCGTCCATACACGATACGACACCCGCCAGATTGATCCATTCATGGTTGGTTGTCAGGTTGAGGTATGGTGTCGTATACGCCTTTGGGGGCCGGTGTGGCTCGTGGGGAGATTGAAGAGACAACAGGAGGAAGAGGGGCTGTGAAGAGGAATAATCCAGCTTGGTATATACACTTGCTCTCTATCGGGAGATGGCATTCTCTCTTGAACGGGGAATACAATTACTCGAGTCCCGATTAGAGATACAATTGTTCTCCTGATCGGGGAATACAATTGCTCTCCCGATCGGGGGTTATAATAGCTCACCCGATCGCGGGATACAATTGCTCTCCCGATTGGGGATTATAATTTCTCATTTGATCAGGGGATACAACTTCTGTCTCGCTCAGAGGTTACAATTGCTTACCCGATCGGGGGATATAATTACTCACCCAATCAAGGGATACAAGTACTTTCTGAGTGAAGGATACACCTCTGCACTTGCTCTCCCGATCGGGATACAATTATTCACCCGACTCACAATTCAGCGTTCCATCCTCAAAGTTTTGGATGCAGATTTAAAGCTTTACGATTTTTCAAGAAGGGGATGATAGATTTTACTTATATGTAAGATTTACATTCTTGTATATCTGCCTATAAGTCGGAATTTCATCGTCGCATTTGAAAAAAAATGTAAATATATTGAAACTCTTGTGAATTCTCTTTGCGCCCGGGCCGTCTTTTTCACCCTCTGATATATCAAAATAGGAACTTTAATTGTCGGATATCATGGAATCATGCTATTATAAAAATTCATTTAGAGGTACATCTATTATACCACCAGACCACACTGCATCGTAGGACATTTTTCAACGACAGAATAACAAGAGTTTAAGCAGCAATGACTGCGCGTGATTTAATTTGGTGGATTGATCAGGTAATTCAAAGTGTCCGGCAACTGATTGTGTCACAATTTTGATACATTTTGCTTTTAATCTTATTGCATTTTATGTTACATTATTATCTCATTTTGTATTGATGTATACATTGCATTGACTGGTATCATGAGATGTATACGATTTGCAATGTTTAAGACATTTTGCGTTGATTATGTAATTACAGTTTTGAGTTGTGTAGGCCTACCTTCTTTTTATTGTGCTTGCTGATGATCTGCTTGGCTCTGTCTCTGTACAGGAAGGTAGAGTACTCGCGATAGCTTTTCCAGTCTGGTTTGTTGTTCTTCCTGAAGTCGTACCCCGTGTTTCGGTTGTGAAAATGGTAGTGCGTCCAATAGTCGCCATATCCAGTCAGCATTCCTATGTTAAGATGATGTCATATAGGGATGATGTCATATAGGGATGATGGCATTTTTCAAACGTTGAATTGAAGAAAGAAACTATAGTTCAAAGAAGTGCTAAGTTTAAAGAAATACCCTTGGATGTATGACAAAGCCCTCTTCCTGTCAGGTGCTAAATAAACTTCAAAAGTATTCAGCGAATCGATGGATGCGTTTGGGAAAAAATGCTTTGAAAACGGGAAAAAAAGTGTGGCAAAAAATGTGGTCATCAATATTTGAACATAACATATAAGTTACCGGTATACTTACCGAAATGAGAATCAAAGCCACGCTGGATTGGCATGCATTCTTTTCTATAAAACCCTAGATGCCATTTTCCGACCAAATGGGTGGCATAGTTGTACTTCTTCAAACGCTGAGGTAGTGTGACCTCGGAGAGGGGTAAGCAATTAGATTGGTCTGGTACTATGGCAGAGTGCTGCATTCCTGTGTGAATCTGTAAAGGTCACAGTATAGGGAGAATACCATTACATCGGTGGACCAGGGAGCATTACATCTCCCTTTGCAATCTCACCCCACCACCTGCCTCGCCGGTATCAAAGCATGGCGAGCATGGGCAATACTTTTCTTCCGCAAAGTAAGGAGGACAATGTCTTTCAAAAACATGTATTTTCAAATAGTAGCTAAAAGTGAGAGTTTACCCCACCCCCAGGAATTACGACTTTATTCACATCTTATTTCTAAATTCTTCAAGAATAAAACGCTGAGAGATTTTAACTTTTCTCCAATTCTCTTCAGTTAGTTTTTGAATTCCCACCGTAAAGACGGGACGTTATAACAGGCAGACTGGAGACAGAAGCATGGAAGCAATGTATTGAGATTTTTCTATTCATATGCACACGCAAATTTGCATTTTAATGTGCTTAGTGAAACCATATAAGTTTTTAATTGTCCAGAATCTCCAACATACCGATTTTTATGGGAGGTTTTGCTTTACCCCAGTCCGAAACTTTCGGTCTAATAGCTAATGCTATTACACGTCCATATCCTTATGAAAATATCACTCCTTTTAAAAAGCCCGGCGACAAAATATATAAGATGAATACCCCAGAATAAGACGCACTACAGGGATACCGAAGTTCTTTCAGAGAAAGGAACTGTAGCCAACCCCCTCCGGACGGACAGAAGGGGTGGGGAAGAAATCTAATGGTATAAAATATCTACTGGTGTCCTTATAATTTGCGATAAGGGATGTAACCTTCTGCTAGCGCGACCTCTGATAAAAATGCTGTCACAAATTAAACTGTTAAACAAAGTCATGAGAATGTATGCTTCGAGAACTTCCCATGATTTAATTCCTCACCCGATTTCCCCAAAAGGTTTGTCCTATAAAAGTCTGAGACACAGGATCTGAGAAGGTGATAAGGTTAAGACACCTTTCCTTAATTGCTTAATGTCATGCGTTGAATGTCATTGCAATTTAAACAAAGTACATGGAAGCGTGCGAATTTAGCGGATTAGTTTAGTGGGCTATCATGATTATTATCTTGTATGGTATATAGCAAATAAGTACCACTTTAGGCTATGTGCATGGCAGCAGCGTAGGAAGATATTTCACATACAGACATGGGGATGGGGGAGATTGATTTTGTTTCATCAAACCAATAAAATGTATACGGGCTCTCTCTTATATCCAAAAACTATTTGTAAAGCTTTTATAAAAAAGTTTGCAAAAAAATGGCAACATCAGGACATTTCCGAAAATTGACAAAAAATTTTCCGAAAATTAAAGAAAATTGACGAAAAATTAAGGAAAAATGAAGAAAATTTTCCAAAAAGTGACGAAAATTACCTAAAATTGATCAAATATAAAGAAAATTTCTCGAAAATTCTTAAAATTGAAACAAATTTTTTTTTAAATAAAGGAAATTTTCCAAAAATTATCTATTTGGAATAAGAAAAGACGTGAAGGGAATCTGACTCTTAAAAATCAGTCTGTCAGACCTTCATTACTGGGGCCAAAATGGTACTTAAACCCCAATACGATTATTGGGGGCGGGTAGGGGGGGGGGCTTGGTCCCCCTGGCACCCCACCCCTGGCTCCTAAGCCCTGGTGCATAGTACCTACAATTGGGTAGAGGACAAAAACATATTTGAGATCATGTTTTCAGGTGATAATTAACGAGTTTTATGGACATGCCTAACAATTTCTATATTGGTCAAAAAGTTGAAAGATTAGAAATATGACTTGTGTTGGTAGATCAATTTTTTAAATTTGATAAAAGAAAACATTTCCAGTTTTAAAGTTATAGCTCATACTTGATTTGCGCAAATTTTCTGCAATTTCGGGAAATTTTGGCCAATTATCGGGAAATTTTGACCAATTTGGGGAAATTGTAGTTAGTTTTCGGGAAATTTTGGCAATTTTTGATCAATTTTACTAAAATATCCTACAAGTTTCCCACATTTTTCATATTAATAATTTTCCAATTTCATATCCTAACCGAGAAGGAACATACAACCGGGAAGGCGAATCCTCTCATGGGGTAGTTTTTTCCCTGCCCTTGATTCCTACGCCTTCGCTGTTTTCTTCCTACTATGACATGTTTGGCGGCTGGGCACCAAAGGTCTTAAAAAAAAATCTCGATTATCCAAATAAAATCTGGATTGCAAAATCGGGGACTTTGATTATATTTGTTTTTAATGTTTTATCACCTGTTAAGTACGTAAAAGACAGGTCACGTCAAGATCTGACAGTCTGGGTGGTTAATTCTACTAAAAATAGGGACGACATGTTATAGGGGTTGTGGTACGGCTCACAGAGAACTGAATGGCGGCCACACATTCTCAAAGGTGGTCTTAGAATCTATCTTGGGAAACAGCATTTGAAGAAAGCGCCCCTTAAAACACGGACGGGATGGAGCTGCCAGTGTCATTTTCATCCCGTTCGAAGGACACTCAACGAGTTGAAAAGGTATTACACAATTATTCAGCCACACAGGCAGTTGAGACAACTCAACCAAAAAATGCTGTAAATTTATAAAAACTTAATATTTGAACATCAAGGAGTTCTTACTTGGATCAATTATACTCTAAAAACTGATTTTTTTTTTTTTATTTGGTGCAGAAATCGTAAACATAGCATTATTTTTAGCAGCGTAATTCTGAGTGACTTTCAAAATCTTGCCGACCCATTTGCGTAAGCTGCTCCCCTTAACACCTTTTCGACAAACAATCCTGCTAGAGGTCAGGAGTTATGCACCATCGAGCATACGTAAAGCAAACACGTGCAGTGCGAAAAGTATTATCCAAAGATAATGGTAGGCAATAGCAATTACGAGATAATCATGTACAAAAACTCATGATTCTTTGAAAATGACTCAATAAAATTATTTAATGGTTATCTATGAATTTACAAGAAATACACTTTACAAGTTCCTATATGCCTAAATCTCCACAGACATGATGTTATTCAAGTAAAAACTTCCCTCGTGTTGCCGTTATACGGGGAGAAAATTTTACGTTGGAATGCTGCTGTTGATTTCTTAACTTCGAAATGAATTTACGTGGAAATACGAAGTATAGCGTCAAATTTGATGCTCAAAGGTTTAATCTTCTAACAATTTGTCCAAATGAAAAACAAATTTCACATAATTCACACCTCCTCTAGAGGGAAAATTTTGTTAAAACGCGAAGTGGAATAATTTGGAAATAAACTGGAAATTGCAAACCGCCACATGGGGTAACTGAAATGCCACAGGTACAAAAAATCTGTTCAAGGGGCGAGTTCTGTAGTGAGGGGTTCGATCTAACGTTACATAGGCATCCATATGGCCAATTTTAAATGATGAAAATAATAAAACAATTCAGCAAAAATGTTTGAATCAAAATATTTAAGGAATGAAATCACGAGTTTTAAGTAAGCCTGATCATATAAATTTTCAAAAAAACTATATCAATGCAATTATTAATCTCTATTTCTGCATGAACATTACTTATGTTAAGTAATGTAACTCCGTCCATCAATCAATGTGACTGCGCCGTGACACTCACAAGTGTTAAAATGTAGCCATCCAACACTTGGGAGTGTTACTTAAAGTAACTCTTATTTGTAACACTAACTGAAGTGTTATATTTGATTTTGATCAGTTACGTAGTGATGTGGCGAACTCATCTTTATAATTAAATCTTCAGGATTCCCTTCACTCTCTTGTGAACCAGTGCAATCGGTTGGGCCATTTGGTGACCCTGCGCCAAATGTCTAAATGGCTATTTGGTGACCATTGGTCACCACATTTGAGACTGAAAGTGAGACGGAAGGCGGTACTACTATAATACATTAGAAATAAAAATAATTGAAAATAAATCTAAAAAAGATTTATCTCCATTTAAACATATTCAGTTAACTTGAAGGAACCAATATTTTAAAAGCTTAATTTGGTCCCAAAACATTTAACTTTCAATTGACATTTATAGAACATGGAGCTATTAACAGTTAATAGCTCCATGGTTAGGAGGAAACTTGCAAATCAGTGCTGGCATGGTTGATCGATTTAATTTCTTTAAAATTGGCCCCCATATTTCTTATTGGCACAATCAACCTAGTCTAAATCTAAATTTGAAATCAGATTTACAATGTATCATAAGTATTAACACATTTTGATACAATACTTTTGGGGTAAGTTTATTAACTTTTAGGGTTTGTCGATTATATAATCTCAAACTTTCAATCGTGACCTTAACTTAATGATTCATGTACAAAATTCTTCGGATCTCCCGATAAAAATTGCTCCAATTTGCAGTCGAAAATGAGACAGTTTTTCACTTTAAATGTGTGGTGCATCAATAATCATACATCCCAATAAAAGCAATTTGCGTAATAATTACGTTTTCGAAACAAAAGTTTGGATCCATTGCAACTTCATCAATCCCCTACGCCTTTTCTTAACTTTGTTAACACTGCACATATTCCCGTTTCTGCCGATTAAAGTTTCCCGAATTTGCGATCGTAAATGAAGAAAATTGATCTCATTAGTGAATGGAACACAATTTACGATACATCCCAATGAAAACAATTTACGCGATCATTATTTTGACAGAGAAATGTTGGAAGAGACGTGAGCATTTAGTGCATGTAGGAACGACGCCACGTGACGTTCCTGTAAAAAAAGACCCTATAGTATTTTACACTATTTTTTGGGTCGCTCCCGAACTGTATTAAAAAAGGATTAAATTGGACAGTTGAAGAACTATCATAGAAATTGGAAGAAAAACCATTCTCACCTGGTATCGTCCAGTAAGCAACTGGCTCCTGGTCGGGCTACATGAGGGTTGGACATAATAGTTTTCCAATTTAACACCATCTTCAGCAAGCTGATCTAATACCGGTGTATTGATCAATGAACCGTGATATCCGATATCGTGATATCCATAATCATCAGCTAATATGAACACGATATGAGGTGGTTTCTTTGATTTTGCTGTTTTTGCCTTGGGGTTTTTTTACGGCAGGCGCCATCACCGATCAATAGGATTAGCAAAACAAAGCCGACAGATAGGCGCACATTTAATTTAAACATAGCACATACAGAACGACATTATCCACATGTCATGAAATCCAAATAGCACTTAACTTGTGCAAAGAAGATTTAATTCGAAAATCTGTATGACAGGCAAGTTTATCTGGGCCGCTGGGCGTTTCTAAGCTCTCTTCAAATTGCAGCTTCCTGTCGTGAGATCATATAGGGATTGATTACTTGACCGTTGCTGGGACTGTTGTGAAAGTTCTCCGCAAAAAAGAAACATTAATGTGACGTTCTGATGAAAACTCCCAAATACAGTCTCTTCGCAAGGTCGCGAAATCAAGATCAATAAATTTTTCCCCATGAGATTTGGAAAATCGATTGAAAGTTTAATAGTTGAGCGATGAGGATTTTGTTTTTGTGAATGTTTAAAGCAAAATAGGTCGTTAACCAGGCCTGTCGTTATCAACGGTGTTTGATACTTCTCATAACATCCGTCCGTAATATATGTAGAAAGCATCATCTTTTATTCGAATAAGCTGCAGGCTGTAGTGCAAGTTCAAAACAATATTTCCAGACTTCCGGTAATGTGGCTCGGTGTTCGACTAAATAGATCATAATATCGCGACGGGCTTGAACAAGAACATTAAAAGACGTGGAAGTATTTGCCGTACTCGTTAGGCTTTTCATTTTGAATGGATTTATTCGGAAACCGAACTAAAACATGCATTCCCTAAATCTAGTTCAAAATTGTGCAACACCAGCCAACCACAATGTCTCTTCTAAAGGTCATAGCCGAGATAATAAGAAGTTGATTCCAAGCAAAAGAGAATCATCGTATATTTACTTTGATAATTCTCCCGTATCGTAGCTCCCATTATTTAGCCCAGATGTCACAAAATATATGAGACATCAACATTTGAAAGGCCATCTATTGTGATTAAAATGTGGCGGCGTGTAATTTATTTCAAATCGATACTGATTGGCCTATCAATGTAAGTGCACATAGTACCATTGTGTTTCAACCAATCGAAACACAGGATTTGAATTTCATTTACCTCGTACGTTAAAAGCCACGACGACGAGTGAACACACAATTACAATGACGTGGTCGTCGCCTGCGTATTCGATTATGATAGTAACAATGCTATCACGAAACGCTTAATACTACCCGGACAAGAACACAGGTACGACGTACGGACAGACATAATAACATCGACAACCAAGTCAATGTCCAGGGCT
>JAIGNY010004162.1:547500-600000 GCA_020152595.1 Chiridota heheva
AAAAAAAAAACTGAAGAAATACGTTAAGATTTTTCCTGCATCACAAAATTCGCAGCACTTATGACAAATTTTTAGGAAATTTTTGGACAAGGAAGACGTGCGTATGAACAAATATAATTGTAAATATATTTGCCGTCTTGATATAATGTCCAGCACTGGATGCTTTCGATACGTTAAACCTTGCTATGCTATGCTACGCTAATGCTCCTTTTTACTTCCAGGGCACGAAGAGGCGCTATAGGTCTGAACAAATATTATTAGTGGTCTGCTACCTGTGGGCGAGTGTAACGTTGGAAAAACACGATTATACTGTGAAAATTTTATTTTATTTTTGTAACATAATGGCCTCAGATTATGAAAGAGTTCTTCTTGTAAAGCCAGAGGTTTATGTTTATAGGATTCCACCGAGGAGTACCAACAGGGGCTACAGGTTAGTCTTCGTTTCGTTGTTTTATTGGCCTACAGTTTGCTTCAGATTGTAGCCTACCGTACACGTATAATAGAAGTTGTTAACGTTAGGCCTAATGTTAAGTTTTAACACTGCAACTTGGGTAGGCCCTATTTGTAAAAACTTACAAAGTTTACATAAACCTGATGATTGGTTTGCAAAGATCAATTGTAAAAGATCTTCTTCACCAAACTTTTTTTTTGTACCAGTCATACGCATTGACGTTACAGACTTTAATTAAAGTTTAATTCAATAACGCCTACTACGTCTGTGAGGAACATTGGTGTTGTACTTGTGTTTGACAGTGTTATGTCCATGAAAAAGCATGTCAACCAAGTCAGCTGGTCTTGCTATGCACACATCAGGAACATCGGACAAAAACGCCCATTGCTGAATACAGAAGCCACCAAATCTTTAGTGCTCAGTTTGATTACTTCGCGACTGGACTACTGCAATGCGCTACTGTGTGGTGTAACAGACTCTTTAACCGGCGAATTGCAGCGTGTTTAGAACACAGCGGCCCAAGTAATCACTCGCACAAGAAGATCTGAACACATTACGCCTGTGCTGAAGGAGCTCCACTGGCTTCCCGTGGGTTACCGTATTAAGTACAAGGTCATTGTGCACACTTTCCGGGCACTATATGGCTAATCACCTTGTTATATGACAAAAATGTTTAAACTGTATACTCCAGCGTGTGCACTCAGGTCATGTAGATCTTCTAGTCTCGTGGTGCCACGAACAAAAACTGTAAGTTATGGTGACAAATCTTTTAGAACAATAGCATCAGCACTCTGGAACAACCTTCCAAGTGATGTCCGAGACTGTTCAGATTTCACACTTTTAAATCTTTATTAAAAACACATCTATTAAAGTTAGCATATGGACTATAACTTCTAATTATATTAATTCATATTATATTTCATGTACAGTGCTTATGAGCATGTTTTTTTTCTTTCATGAATTTTAGCACTATAATATTCGGTATAGTAATATAATAATAATTAATATTATTTCTGTCACGATTTTTCGTGGGAAGATTTTTGCTAAAACGTAAGTGTACTCTGGCAGGCTGGAAGAGCTCGTTACTGTCAAATTTTACGCAATGAAAAATGATGCAGTAACCTATGATTATTTCGCCAGTCAACTTTGCACTTTACAATGAAATGATTGCACTTTGTAATACATATTTCTGAAGCTATTTACTGAATTTTTTTTTCTTTTTTCGATTGAAACCATTTTTAAGTTGTAAAATTATTACAAAGGAAGAGAATGTGTCAAAATTGTGTTTTTAGTTTTTTGAAACATGTACATGTCGATGCTTAAACCCTGCATCACACAAAGTGTTTCTTATTCGCCTTTATAGGGCCGCGGATTGGAAATTAGACAACCCAGACTGGGTCAGCCGGATGAAGGTCATCTCAAGAGGGAAAGAATGCTTCATCAGAATTGAAGATAAAAATTCTGGTGAGCTCTTTGCCAGAGCTCCAGTTCCAGTATACCCAGGAGAAGCAGTGGAGTCGGTATTAGATTCAAGTAGATACTTTGTCCTCAGAATAGAAGATGAGTCAGGTAAAGGTATTGATTATCGACATTATTGGTTCCCCCAACCCCTCTGTAACAACTGCCACTGCATCCTCACTATCCATCACGTTCTCCTTGCTTGCCCTCTGTACAACCTTCCCAGGGCTTCCCTTGCTCCCCACAAATTAATTGCTGAGTTCTTTCAGAAAAATCCTCCGAATAAAATTATCTTCTTCCTTTATCATGCATCCCTCTACAACCATTTTTATTTCTCCTCTTCCACCCCCTCTCTACTTTGTTTTTGTTTCACCCATGCACTTCCTCTCTCGATCACAGCTTTCTGACTTTTGTTCTTGAAATTCTCTCATTCTCCCCCTGTCTCCTTTCCTTCCTACCTCTAAAATGATCCGACCTTCAGGCACAATTTGACCCTTGTTGTCGTGGTGCCATTAAGACCTCATCAAACAAACAAAAATAAACTAATGCTGTAAACACTTTTTTAACATCCTAATGGACACATAGAAGCAATATTAGCTCAATTACTTTAAATCTTTAACGAATCAAGCAAAAGCATTCTCCAAAATTGTTTGAAAATTGACCCTTTTGCAGTGGAGACAGTGTTAGATACTTTGTACTGAGAATAGAAGACAAAGTAGAATAATTGATTACTGTATTTGGACATTTAGAGGCAACCTTAGCTAAATTACTATAAAATCTTTTACAAATCATGAAACAGGCTAAAAAATCATCAAAATCGGTTAAAAACAGACCTCCGTGGTGTAGTGGTTAGTGTTTTGTCCTCTCAACCGCATGTCCTGGGTTTGTATTTCAGTGGGTCTGTAACCAGTGAGTTTACAACTGGTTATCAAAGGCTGGGCCATCTTGATATAATGCCCAGTACTGGATGCTTTCAGGACGTTAAACCTTGCTATGCTATGTTACAGCTGTTTGAATTTTTGGTCATAAATGTACTAATATATGACTGGTCAGCCTTGGAGTTCTTTGGTTAATCCATTGTTTTTAAATAAGCCATATGCCTTTTAAAAAGTGCAGCAAATTCTCACCAAAAGTATTTGAGTCTATTACCATACCCATTCAACATTTTGTAGGAACAGACCTTTCAGGCATTTTAAATGACTGAAATTCAGCAAGAAACTTGCGCAGTCACAAAAAGATTTTGGGCCATCTGCCACTGAGGGAGCGGGATTCAACACTCTATCTCGGCATCTTTCCCTCCACTCTCAGCACTTTCTCCTGGCCCACTTTTTCTCCCTGGGCCACCCCCCTTCCTACTATCCACCTAGACCTCTCAACTCATCACAAAACCAAAACCCACCCTAACCTCTTCATCAACCTCCAAAACCAAATCAAAGACCAACTCTCAAACTGTACCTCCATCTATACTGATGGCTCCAAGGAAGGCGACAAGACAGCTGCTGCTGCCGTCATCAAGACATCACCTTCAGTTGCACACTTCCCAACTACTCATCTAGCTTCTCGGCCGAGGCCAAGGCTATCCTCCTCGCCCTCAACTTTATTGAATACTCACCACTCAGCTACTTTGCCATCTTCTCCGACTCCAAGGCTGTCCTTACTTCATTACTCAATTTTAAATGGGATAACCCCACATCTCACCACATCCTTTGTAAACTACTTTCGCCCTCCCCCCTTCATAGGAAACATATTCTTTTTTTCTGCATACCAAGCCATGTTGGCATCCCTGGCAATGACAGGGCTGATGCAGCTGCTAAGCTTGCCCTCACCCTTTCCCCTACCCCTTTTCCCAAAACCCTTTCTGACGTCAAACCGCTTTATCGCTTCCCTTGTTCGTAGCCGCTAAAAAACCTCATGGGACTCCCTAAATTGATAACAAACTCCACATCATCCAGCCCACCATTCCGATCAAACCCACCATTCACAACCTATTCCGTGTCGACAACGTCCACATTACCCGCCTTAGAATTGGTCACACTCACCTCACTCACTCCCACCTCCTTATTGGCTACCCCCCACCCCTCTGCAACAATTGCCATTGCCCCCTCACAGTCCATCACATTCTCCTTGCTTGCCCCTGTACAACCTTCCCAGAGCTTCCCTTGCTGCCCACAACTTAATAGTCGAGCACTTCCAAAAAAACCTCTGGATAAAAAAAATTCCTTCCTTCATCATGCTTCTCTCTACAACCATATTTAGTCCTCCTTCCCCACCCCTCTCTCTCTCTACATTTTTTTTTTTTTTCCACCCATTTACCTCTCTCAATCCCAGCTTTTGGCTTTTTGTGTTTCTCTCAATCTCCCCTGTTTACTCTCCTTTCTACTTCTGGAATGATCTAACCTCTCAGGCACAATTTGACCTTTGCTGTTGTGGTGCCGTTAAACTCATCAAACAAACAAACCATACCACATACTGGAAAATATGTTTTCCCAACAAACAAAAACTCACAGGTAGTAGGAGAAAAATCATTTCAATTCATTGGACATAAAAATATCCTTCTAACAAAAGTTAAGAGCTTTTAGTATAAATTATAATGTGTGGGTCAATACTTAATTCTAACCTCTTCCGGCCAATTATCAAAGTTATACTAGTGACATAATCAATTTGACCACTTATCACATGATGGGAAATTATATTTGATCAAAACCCTCCAAAAATTTAATTTCACACACAAAGTTCATCTTATTGAGGTCATACACCCTAATACATTAATCTGGCAAAGCAGGGTTCAATTTGACCATACTACATACTGGAAAATATTATTTCAACAAATAAAACCATAAAGGCAGCAGGAGAAAAATGAATTCATGGGGATGTTTAACAAAAAAATATGAAATGGTGAATTTGACCAGACCACATGGTGGGAAATTATATTTTGTCAAAAAACAACTCAAAAGGGTCCACACAAGGATCTTAATGAGTTCATGCATCCCATTACATTAATTTCTCAGAATTATCATGGACGCATATCATTGTTTCTAGTCATTTTACATGTACATGTATTTTACATATGGAGCACTTTTCAAACAGCATCTTTTTTTATGAAATGGTCAATTATACAAGGAGGTATGGTACATCCTGGCCTTGATTCAAGCATTTTTAGGCATGGAACTTTTGAATACAATTTTCCAATTGGTGGATACAAGTGTATAATGTCATAATTATTATGTCATGGAGAACATATTATCCCCGACAGATACAGTGTATCCCCATGTACAATACAAATAGTAGATAAATTCCCAGGTAAGCCTAGCCCAGGGTCCTAGTAGCTGTTATTTTGACAGCTCAGTGGTAAGCCTGAGAAGGAAATTGTTCCCCAGGTAGTTACGTACTGCTTGCTCTCCATGTGGAACGTGTACTGACATATTTTCATAGATTGCAGCGGCAACTACGGGAAAAGAAAGGTTTTTCATACTTTAAAAAAATATTTGTTACGAGGGATTTCACTCTTAGAAAACGTTTTATGAGCAGAAAAAATATATTGCAGGAGGTTGATGCTATATGTTTGAGAAAAAACACTGTTTCACGGAACAGTGATATTTAAAGATTCACTGTTCCAGATTAAAATGTACTGTTCTCGGAACAGCGGGAATTTCGACCCCTGCTTTATTGAATTTGCTCCAGGTCACTCAGCTGTGAAATTAATACCAGTTTTGGATGGAATCAGTGTTCCCACTGAGGTTCAAAATTTGGAGATTTCCCCCCTTGTGTAATTTTTTTTTTGGGGGAGGGGGATTTTGAAGAAAAAAAAAGGGGGAAATTCTTTTAGGGGAAATAACAGAAATACCAAAAAGGAATGAATACCTAAGGAATAGCACCGAAAATGCCAAAGTATGGCTGCGAAATGCCAAATTTTGCGGGACCTTTTCACCCTTGAATTATTTTTTAGCAGCTATTTCATAATATGTGCATGAATGGATGGACTAGCACCATGGAAACCGGATCTAAGTAACATCTCCTAAGCCCCTGAGGCTTGATGGAATTTAGCTTAAACTGTATATTTTTCTTGTCATTATTTGAAATATTTAACTGATTAATTATACCATTTGAAAAAGAACAGATTTTTATTAACCTGTAATCACTCATCACAAATGTTTCATAATTTTTTTATTACCCAATTTTCACTGGTTTTGACAAACAATTTGCTGTTTGATGCTAAAACACTGATAAGGAAGGCCCAGGTCACATGTTTAGAAAAAGTACTGTATATATGTGAGGTTCAAAGTTTAGAAAACCTCTTGAAATCACTGTTGATTCTTTGGATGGGTTTTTCTGTATCAAAGCAGTAGGTGATGATGGACACTTCACAGTACATATGAGCACATAAACAGCGTTAATTGTCCTCAACATATATCATTCCATACATTATTTTTCAGCAGTTGTTTTGATAAACCTTTCCCTCTCCAAGCCGTACCCCCAAGAAGAGGGCGTCCCCCAAGGCAGCATCCTCTCCCCCACTCTCTTCAACCTGAGCATTAATGACATCGGGAATGACCTTGGCCCCAGCATCAAACGTACCCTCACGTGGATGACTTCACCATCTTCTACTCCTCCCCTAGCTTTCCTATTGTTGAAAATAGGCTTCAAACCAGCCTCAATCAGCTGCAAGTCTGGAGCAACAATAACGGTTTTAGATTCTCCAAAGACAAGACAGTCTGCATGCACTTTTGTCATTTCAACAACCTCCACCCCAACCCGAACTTTGTGCTCAATGGGAATCGCATCCCTAAACTTGAAAACACAAAGTTCCTTGGTCTAACTCTAGACCCCAAGCTCACCTACAAGCCACACATCACCAACCTGAAACTAAAATGCAATAGCTCCCTCAACCTCCTCCGACTGCTCTCAACACTACTTGAGGAGCGAACCGCTATGCTCTCCCTCAAAATTTTCAGGCTCACCATTCGTGCCAAGCTTGACTATGGCAATATTGTTTACTGTGTCGCTCACAACTCATACCTCAACCACATTAACACCATCCAAAATGAAGCCCTCAGGCTTTGTCTAGGAGCCTACAGGACCTCCCCAATCACTAGCCTTCATGTTGAAGCCAACGAACCCCCTTTCTACTTAGATGTAAAAAGCTTAGCCTCTCCTATGCTTTTAGAGTCCTCACCAACACTCAGAACCCTGTTTACAACCTCATTAGGTACCCCAATTTCTCCTCCTCTTTGATAGGACTAAAACCCTATCGCCCCCTTCAGCTTACGCATTAAATCAGACCTCTTTCAACTTGGCATCAACCCCGCCACTCTCGGCACCTATTCCTGGCCCACTTTTCCGCCTTGGGCCACCCCCTTCCTTCTGTCCACCTAGTCCTCTCCACTTATAGCAAAACTCAAACTCACCTAATCTCTTCATCAATCTCCACAACCAAATCAAAGACCAACTCTCAAATTACACCTCTATCTATACTGATGGCTCCAAGGAAGGCAACAAGACAGCTGCTGCTGCCATCATCCAAGACATCACCCTCAGTAGCAGACTTCTGACCACTCATCCATCTTTTCAGCTGAGGCTAAGGCCATTCTCCTCGCCTCAACTTTATTGAGTACTCTCCTCTTAGTCACTTTGCCATTTTCTCTGACTCAAAGGCTGTTCTTACTTCATTACTCAATCTTAAATGGGATAACCTCACCTGCCACCTCCTCCTCCGAAACTCTTTTCTCCCACCCTCTGCAGGAAAAGTGTTCTTTTCTTCTGATACCCAGCCATGTTGGCATCCTGGCAATGACAGGGCTGATACAGCCGCTAAGCTTGCCCTTAACCTCCTCCCTTCCCTTTTCCCAAAACCCTCTCTGACATCAAACCGCTTTATCGCTTCTCTTGTTCGTGACCGCTGGCAAACCTTATGGAACTTCCAAATTGATAACAAACTCCATGTTATCCAGCCCACAATCCCGATCAAATCCACCATCAACAACCTTCTCGTGATCGACAACGTTCATATTACCCGCCTTAGAATTGGTCACACCCACCTCACTCACTCCCACCTCCTTATTGGTTCCCCAACCCTCTGTAACAATTGCCACTGCATCCTTACAATCCAACACGTTCTCTTGCTTGCCCCCTGTACAACCTTCCCAGAGCTTCTCTCGCTCCCCACAACTCAATTGCTGAGTTCTTCCAAAAAAATCCTCCAGATAAAATTGTCTCCTTCCTTCAGCATGCATCCTCTACAACCATATTTAATCCTCCTCTTCCACCCCTCTCTACTCTGTTTTTAGTTTTACCCATGCACCTCCTCTCTCGATCACAGCTTTCTGGCTTTTGTTCTTGAATTTCTCTCATTCTTCCCCTGGTCTCTTTCCTTACTACCTCTAAAATGATCTGACCTCTCAGGCACAATTTGACCTTCGTTGTCGTGGTGCCGTTAAGACCTCATCAAACAAACTTAACACTTGGTTGCCAAAACAATGTTGTAAGTCACATATTTTTGATTTAATTACATTTTCCCATCTTTGCTTTAAAGGGTGATAGAAAAGTGGAATTAGGATGTAGTATTTTATTACATGTTTCCAACTCATAATGTTTTATTTGATTTTCAGGTAGAAAAGCTTTTATAGGAATTGGCTTTCAAGACAGGGGGGATTCATTTGATTTCAACGTAGCATTACAAGATCATTTTAAGTAAGTGTATTATATTACTATGGCATGATACCGATGTGATATTACAGGTTTTACATTTTGATGTTGTTCAGGGGCGTAGGAGGGGTTACCTCAGCAGGGTAAGAATTCCCCCCCCCCCTCAATTTCCTGGTTGCCACCAGAACAAATTGCACTGGTAAATTGAGTTTCCATCAACATTTGCTGCTAATCAGGAAATCCCCTAACATTTTTGAGAAATGTTGGGAACATGTTTTTACATTTTTTTTTTTGGAATGATGCCAATTTTACCAATATTCATAATAATTTTATAAAATTTTACCAATTTTACCTTGGAGCTGTGAATAAAGCATACAACCAGGAAGGTGAAATCCTCTCAGAGGGGAATTTCCCTCCCCCTCCTCCCAACCACGCCTCTGATGCTGTTATGATATGCATTTGCGGTGCATGTTAAATAATGCATTGCTAAAGGGTTCAGTTGATTAGTGGTTAGATATCTATTTTGGTATTAGTAGTTAGATATCTATGATGTATGATTGTGGACACAAAGACCAGCCAATTTTGTAAGCAACTTCTTTAAAATCTTTTTCCGTTCAAGTTCGCAAACTTGAAAACCACTATTGAGAAAGTTTACTGTCAAGCTCATTCCGCTTCAATGATCCGCTGGGTTGCCACCGGAATCATGCTACATATATTTTCGAGTTGGCACACTTGTCACGGGTTCCTTAACCCTTACTATACCAGCACTTTCTTAAGAATGCACTCGGGGGGTGGAGTCAAAGATGGGTAACCCAAAACGGCGATATTATTGCCGCATGGTAGTGTGAGGATTAATTGGTTTAAAATATGATCTTAACACATTAAAACAGCAAATAATTATATTGAAATTGGTTAAGAATTGATTACTTTACTGCATTTAATTTTTAGCTGTTATTGTGCAATAATGTGTGACATCAAGGGGGAAGGATCCTTCATCATCTTTTGTAAAACTTTTTGATTTTTATTTCTCTGTCGATGTTGGTTGAAATATAGCATAGGACTTCGGGAAAATGTTTTTAGAAACCGAATTATCATGTTTCTAGGTTAGACATTCTAAAATACACAAGTGGCTAAATTTGAAGAACAGAATTTAAAGAATTACGTAAAGATTTTGAGATGTGTTCCTCTTACTATATCACAAATTCCGCACAAACGAAGAAATCTTGAAACTTTGTTTAATTATGCTGTAACTTGAAAATTAAATAAGCTTTTTAGAAATTGTAAAGACTGTTTTACTCAGAACTCCATGCACTTTCACATATCTTGAATCTGCTAGATGTCCATAGTCCTTGAAATTTTTTCATAAAAGTTATTGAATTTCTTAGTTGGTTAATATTCGGCTCTTCATGCTACTGATCACAGGGTTCGAAATTAGCATGCTTTAACCACTAGCCTGTCGGGCTAGCTTGACTCCTTTTCTACTAGCCCGTATGGACTGCTGACTTGCTCGAGAAAACGTACGTCAAAAAGCTTGAAAACCTTGGTCCCTACAGAGAAAAGATAGAAGTAAACAATGCTTTTCTTTCAACTCAAATACATAAAATAAAGTATAATCTTTTGTAAAGTTTTTTGTTAATTATGGCTTTTCAACCTTATCAAAGTGGACAATTATCCACTTTGGCTTGTGTAAGTGATGTGTAATAATGTATTTTTAAAAGTCTAAAGGTATATATTTTTTTCTGGTTACTTGCCTGGCAGGCTCGGAAAGATCAGTTTCAGCTAGCCCGGACGTAAGTTCTACTTGCTCTGGGCTAGCGGGTCTACCTTAATTTCGGGCGCTGACTGATCATGGGTGACAAGCACTGTTACTTATCAGGCTGTAGATATCTGTATTTTTGATTTTATCATTCTCTTCATTTTCAGATGGTTAAAACAATCGGAAAATTTTGAAAAGGAAGCGAAGGCAGCTATAGAAAATCCGGGACCAAAATTAGATCTAGGTTTCAAGGCGGGTCAGACGATTACCATCAATTTAGGGGTATGTATTCCTTACTCTAAGATTTATTTGGGAGTTGGCCTTAGAACTCCCTGATTAAGTTGTCGTTTGAACTCCCTGATTAAACTGAAACAAGTTCTAGAAGTAAATATTTTCTGTAGAAAGGCGGATTGAGGTATCGATACTGTACCACATTCTTTCAATCCTTTATCCAGCCCACAATTCGGATCAAATCCACCATCAACAACCTCTCTCGTATCGACAACTTTCATATTACCCGTCTTAGAATTGGTCAAACCCACCTCACTCACTCCTACCTCCTTATTGGCTCCCCCCAACCCCTCTGCAACAATTGCCATTACACCCTCACAGTCCATCACGTCCTCCTTGCTTGCCCCCTGTACAACCTTCCCAGAGCTTCCCTCACTCACCACAACTCAATTGCTGAGTTCTTCCAGAAAAATCCTTTGGATAAGATTATCTCCTTACTTCATCATGCCTCTCTCTACAACCATATTTAATTCTCCTCTTCCACCCCCTCTTTACTTTATTTTTATTTCAACCATGCACCTCTCTCGATCACAGCTTTCTGACCTTTTGTTTTTAAATTTTTCTCATTTTCCCCCTGTTTTCTTTCCTTCCTACCTCAAGAATGATCTGACCTCTCAGGCACAATTTGACCTTCGTTGTCGTGGTGCTGTAAGCCCTCAACAAACAAACAAACAATCCTTTTACCTGTAGATCATGGAATATGTAGACCTGGATAAACCTGTATTTACTGTCATTATTGACACAAACAGACAATAGATAACACCTTCATTTGAACTCAAAGAGGAGTTCAAAACCACAGTTTTCGCTGCCCTTATTTCCAAGAAAATGATTAAATCCAGTGCCAAGTAAAATACATTTCATTCACCGTGGTGGAAAGTACAGTACTAGTGCAAAGTAGAATGTTCTGATTAATGTGATAAGGAAGTTGCTTTCACTACACAGGAAGTTGTTGTCATATCATTTGTCATGCTAGGCTTTCATTACTGTACATTGTTACATAGTTTCCAGGGTTTGGCAAATCACTTGTCTGACTGCCTGGGACAACCAGAACCTTTGTCTGGACGAGTTGACATACTTTTTTTAAAGTTTTTAACAAAAAAAATATATTACATAAAGATTAACTTTGAGGCAGTGTTTATATGTGTATTTAATGCACGGGCAAAGGACTTTGACCCGAGTGGATTGACCCGACTTTAGGAAGGTCATTCGCGAGTGCAAAGTTTTTTGAACCATGCATTAAATACGCATATAAACACGATGCCAAAACATTGCTCTTTTTATATAATTCTCCCCCTCTCTTCTACTTGATTTATCCAAATTGTGACAGCCCTTATATTCATCAAGGAGATTCAAAGCCTCATCAACTGCTCCTTTAAATAACATTGGTGGAGAATTAAGAAAACAAGTTATTAAATAAAAATATTGATAAGTTCCAATAAAATATGTTCCGATAATATTAAAAATGCTGTGAAATGGTCAATTTTTAATCAATTGATATTTTTGTGGTTTATAACTAGTGCTGTCACGAAATGGCTCTACTACCTATCAATTATCATGGAGAAAAATATCGCGTTATATTGGTATATCGCGAGACTTTTCAAGAAAACTAACTTATGACGCAAATTGTTAATATCACTATAAACGTTACTGTACTTCTTTTATGATGAACCCCAATTTTTTTTATTTGCAAATCTAACAGATGACATGATCGCGTGACTATTACGGTTATCACATGTCGCATTACGCACGTGTTTGGTAATTCAATCAATGTAACCATGAATCATCCAAGTGATAGCCTGAGAGGCATGTTCTGGGCCAATTTTTGTTCTTGCCAACTTACATCGGAATGTGCCATTGTGGGGTGAAGGAGCACGATTTTTAATTAGTTTTTCTATGTTTCACTATATTTTTGCAAGTTTCTAATAGCCTAAACTTGACTTTTAGATTTAATACCGTAACGTTAGGATTATAATGTACAAAGTAGCCTAGCCTAGTTGTGCGAAAAATTCTTAGTTGATTATTAGTTTTTGGTGTCGCGAGAGGCATATTTCATGTTGTGGGAAAAGAGATATCCAGATAATCGACAAGTCATGATAGCACTATTTATAACATCTTTCTTCCAATTAAGTCATTGCTGATTGTCCACAGATCTTTAATCCCTACATTCTGGTTTGAAAAAAAAAAGAAAAACCTTAACTCACATTTGCTTAATTCTATCCCATTTTCTTGTTCAATATTGCAGAATAAGATAGAAGGTACATCTCGTCCTAGGAGTAGACCAGCTGGTGGAACAGGCGGTATTGTACCTTTATTACCCCCTCCTGGAAGTAAACCTGGTGGAATTGCGGCCCCACCATCACTATCACAGCCAGCAACAGGCATTGCGGCCCCACCATCACAATCACAGCCAGCAACAGGGTTTGAGCAACCACAACAGACAGGGAGCGCAGATTTTCCAGGTTTGTGAAGAAATTATGTCATAATTTTCCATGGTAGTGTAGGATTAGTTCAGGACGAGCCGACGACGACGAGTGAACACACAATTACAATGACGGGGTCGCCGCCTGTGTATTCGGTTATGATAGTAACAATGCTATCACGAAACGCTTAATACGACCCGGATGAGAACACAGGTACGACGTACGGACAGACATAACATCGACAACCAAGTCAATGTCCACTGCCTTTGATAACCAGTTGTGATACACTTGCATGTCTACTCAACCCAGGCTTGAACCCAGGGCCTCGTGGTCTGTAGAGAGGTATGATAACCGCTACACCACAGTAGGTAGATAATTAGTTTATGGGTCAAAAAACTTCATTTTATATGTAGAGGAATTAAAAAGAAACAGTGTAGAAACGACTCAAATCAGACTAGTTGTGACATCACACCCTCAAATTCCTCCAAATCAGTATGCATTCTATCATATTATTTGCTGCGATCTTGTTGCCTAAAAACAATATGTCAGAAAAGTAGTAAAACAGAGTAGGGGTAATTATATTTTATCACTGGTGGGAAGTTTGAGGGAAAAAAAATTCAAAATAGTAAAAAAGTTAAATAAATTTTCTTTATTAAAAGTACATTAACAATTATGAAGAATGTGATGATGAAGGCGCCAACCTTCAATAGTAGACTTACTACAACCAGTTATTTCTACACAGGTAAGACAACAAAATTTAAAATTTAAATATCTTCTTAACGGAATGAGATTTTTGAATGCTTTCTTCACCATTTTATTTTATTTAAAGTCCTATGTCATATAAGATGGACTTACTTGACCACTGAACTAATCCTTTAACATTTTTAGCTCAACGACGACTATGTTGTTGAGGTTATAAAGTGAGAGGAGTCTGTCAATTTGTGTCACACATGTTTGCAATGTATCTAGCCAGAGGGTTTTGGCCAGACATTTGTGAAATTTGGCAGGATTGAAGAGCATGAAAATCTACACACAGGGTGAATTCAGTTTTTCATTTACTGTTTGCATACCTAAAATAGAGCATTTTAATTTTTATCATTTTGCCGAAAATCTGCAGTCTAAACTGGACAATATGAGCTGATGCGTAAATAATTAGTTCTATCTACACAGTGTGTATTCTGTTTTTCATTTACTGTTTGCATACCTAAAATAGAGCAATTTTAATTTTTATCATTTCTCGAAAATCTAGTCTAAACTGGACAATATGAGCTGATGCGTAAATAATTAGTTCCATAAATACAAAGACAGAAAGAACTGTGCATGTTGCTATGTGTAGGGTATAATGGTAGCTATGCATAGCGGTTCACAATTGTAATATGACACCATTCTTGATAAGAAATTGATAAAACCAACAATTTCTGTGTGCATAAGAAATTTGGTACCAACCTATTATGATGTACTTGTCATTTGCAAGAATTACATCAGTTAAGCAGGGTTACAATAAACATGGCACATTCCCCCTCTCCTTCCCACACCCACCCTGTTAATAATCAGTGCGGCCAAGTGGAGGCCATGGCCCTGTGAAAACCCAAATGTGCATGAGTAATTTTTTTGGATGATCAGGAGATCTCAAAAAAAGATTAATGGTAAAAACGCTAAAATTGGACAAAGAATGCCTTTAATTTTTGCCCTTAAAATATTTAGAGACATAAGGTACCCCAAACCTTAGTTTTTCCAGGGCCTCGTTATTGTCTCGGCAACCCTGGTAGGCCTAATATTGATGCCTTTTCAATATGAATAAATAAAACTGATTTTCGGATTGCAAGTGTGAGTGTGGTTGGTGGGTGGGGGGCATAGGGGAACAGTGGCTTAGCCAGCATGAGAAAAATAACGTGGTCCAAGAAGGTCCTATCCCCCGACTTCTAGGCACTTTTTTGTCTTTTTTAAAGAAAACCTGTTTCAACAGCTAAAACAACCACCACCACCACCCCTTCCATACGCCACATCCAAATATCGTTGAGCTTCGCCATCATTGATGTTATGGTTCTCTTCTCTTTTCATCACAAATATGCATATTTCATGATTAATAAGACAAAAGCAATTAAATATAAAACGGACAATTTCTAACAGAATTGGTAAGGTACAATCTGGTCATGATTGGCCCTCAAGTTTATGTTGTGTCTAGATCTAAATCAAGATTTGTCGTACATATTCATAATCAAATGAACAATTTTCCAAACATGTCACCATCAATGACATCATACGAAAAGGGCAATGTAACTCAGGACAAGGGCACTTTCTATGACATCACTTCAGTGTGGTGAGAAGTGATCAGGTTCGCATGAACATGGAATTGACTGAGGGAAATTTATGAGGACTATTTATGGCCCAAGCAGCCATGATTGATTACATAATACTATTTTGGAGAATTACAACTGGTATGTTCATAGCCAGGGGTGTAAATAATGCCCTGAAAAAGAAAGCATGCCATGAAGGGCACAATCTGGCCCCCAATTTCTCTGTACAAGGGGCACTTCTTGCCCCTGTTGCTTCCACAGGGTAAAGGGTATTGCCTCTAGTGCAGGTTTTCTTGCATGTTAACCTTCTACATATTGTTTGAAGGTATAAGTAGACAGTAGGAATCAAAAGTGATAGGATCAGCTTAGACATTCGCGGTGCATTTTACAAGTTAGATTAATCAGATTTCGGCCAAATCAAAGTGCATAATATCCCCATTCATTGGTGATTACTGCACATTTGTGATTCGCACATTTAAAAAAGGGTATTGCCTCTAGTGCAGGTTTTCTTGCATGTTAACCTTCTACATATTGTTTGGAGGTATAAGTAGACAGTAGGAATCAAAAGTGTTAGGATCAGCTTAGACATTCGCGGTGCATTTTACAAGTTAGATTACTCAGATTTCGGCCAAATCAAAGTGCATAATATCCCCATTCATTGGTGATTACTGCACATTTGTGATTCGCACATTTAAAAAAGGGTATTGCCTCTAGTGCAGGTTTTCTTGCATGTTAACCTTCTACATATTATTTGGAGGTATAAGTAGACAGTAGAAATCAAAAGTGATAGGATCAGCTTAGACATTCATGTGCATTTTACAAGTTAGATTAATCAGATTTCGGCCAAATCAAAGTGCATAATATCCCCATTCATTGGTGATTACTGCACATTTGTGATTCGCACATTTAAAAAAGGGTATTGCCTCTAGTGCAGGTTTTCTTGCATGTTAACCTTCTACATATTGTTTGGAGGTATAAGTAGACAGTAGGAATCAAAAGTGATAGGATCAGCTTAGACATTCGCGGTGCATTTTACAAGTTAGATTAATCAATACAAATCAAAGTGCATAATATCCCCATTCATTGGTGATTACTGCATTTGAAATTCCACCTATTTAAAAAGGGTATTGCCTCTAGTGCAGGTTTTCTTGCATGTTAATTTTACATATTGTTTGGAGGTATAAGATCATAGGAATCAAAAGTGATAGGATCAAACATTACGGTACATTTTACAAGTTAGATTAAATTTGTATCAAATTTAAGTTCAAAATCCCCATTCATTTTCTACTGCACATTTGTGATTGACATTTAAAAAGCATATGCTAATCAGGTTTACAGATTGTAAAAGTCATTGATTGGAATTTTGTAGGGAAGCTGTGTGTGTGATTTGAATCATGAATGATCATATTGATTTTCAACGGCAAGACATTATGAGAAACGATTTGTCATGGAAGGATATTTATATTCACGGTATAAGATTTGGGATGGTGTAGCTTTTTTGATAGGAGAAGCTGACAAAGCTACATCCTGTAAAACTCCAAACTTTCTTTAATTTCCAATTGATTGATTGATTAGCAATTGTGACTGATATCCTATCACTGTTTATTTTATTTTCAGCAGATTTAGGTACACAGAATAACTCAAATCAGTCTGCCATGTTTGATCCACCCCCCACACAACAACAGCCCAACACAGGTGACTGGGGTGATTTTGCCAGTGCATCGTAAGTAACTGTTTACATTTAAAGAGTTTTCAATTGTGTATTCATTTCAATGCAATGTACATTACCCCCGAATGCAATGGATGTGCCCCCCCCCCCTCTCCTTCTCTTTAACACCTTTGAGCTGTGAAATTATGGTTAGGTCTTTGCCACTTCCTCTTCCCTGTCTCTATCAGTGCTTATAGAGTACAGTATGTCACGATCAGGTGACAAATTAACACGCAGGTAGATGTATTAGGTAAAGACTCAAATTTCATGATAAAAAACAACAGGGAACACATATTTTCATTTCATTACACAAAAATGATACAAGATAACAGGATAAATGTTAAAGATAACCAAAAGTTTAATTACTCAACTTAATTGTAAAGAAAACAAGGATACTTTTTCTAAAAACACTATTAACATACATGTACATTATACACCTTTTCAAATCTGAAACAGCAATTTCAGGAAAAATAATGTTAAATGGCTGAAATTCATGTGTCCATAATGAACCAATCGTATACTGGATGAATCTTGTCTTATTGACCAATCAAACACTGGGGGAATCTTGTCTGTCTGTACAATTCATGCATGGTATGGGACCAAGCATATGGAAAAAATTGTTTTCAAGAACACATATCATACGTGCGTTATACATGAAAGTAATACACACACGTATTGATTCTTGTAGATTTTTTCTCAAAACTGCACCTGATAGATCGGGAAACAAAGGAAATATTCCCCAGCAGTTGATTGGTCAAAGTGCTAAACAAATAACGTTCAGCTAAACTCAAGTTTGAAATGGGCTATAGGAGCAAAGAACAGAGTTTCGCGAAAAACTGCCTTTTAAGATTTCAAGTTAGCGTGTGCGACGTCGTGTGGAATACCTCTATATGTGATTTAATTGTACAACAGTGGTGTAGCGGTGAGACAGGTGAGACATAACAAACAACAGTGGTGTAGCGGTGAGACAACAAACAACAGTGGTGTAGTGGTGAGACAACAAACAACAGTGGTGTAGCGGTGAGACAACAAACAACAGTGGTGTAGCGGTGAGACATCACAAACAACAGTGATGTAGCGGTGAGACATAACAAACAACAATGGTGTAGCGGTGAGACAACAAACAACAGTGGTGTAGCGGTGAGACAACAAACAACAGTGGTGTAGCGGTGAGACATAGCAAACAACAGTGGTGTAGCGGTGAGACAACAAACAACAGTGGTGTAGCGGTGAGACATAACAAACAACAGTGGTGTAGCGGTGAGACATAACAAACAACAGTGATGTAGCAGTGATACATAACAAACAACAGTGGTGTAGCAGTGAGACATAACAAACATCAGTGGTGTAGCAGTGAGACAACACACAACAGTGGTGTAGCGGTGAGACATAGCAAACAACAGTGGTGTAGCGGTGAGACAAACAACAGTGCTGTAGTGGTGAGACAACAAACAACAGTGGTGTAGTGGTGAGACATAACAAACAACTGGTGTAGCAGTGAGACATAACAAACAACAGTGGTGTAGCAGTGAGACATAACAAACAACAGTGGTGTAGCGGTGAGACAACAAACAACAGTGGTGTAGCGGTGAGACATAGCAAACAACAGTGGTGTAGCGGTGAGACAACAAACAACAGTGGTGTAAGCGGTGAGACATAACAAACAACAGTGGTGTAGCGGTGAGACATAACAAACAACAGTGGTGTAGCAGTGATACATAACAAACAACAGTGGTGTAGCAGTGAGACATAACAAACATCAGTGGTGTAGCAGTGAGACAACACACAACAGTGGTGTAGCGGTGAGACATAGCAAACAACAGTGGTGTAGCGGTGAGACAAACAACAGTGCTGTAGCGGTGAGACAACAAACAACAGTGGTGTAGTGGTGAGACATAACAAACAACAGTGGTGTATCAGTGAGACATAACAAACAACAGTGGTGTAGCAGTGAGACATAACAAACAACAGTGGTGTAGCGGTGAGACATAACACACAACAATGGTGTAGTGGTGAAACATAACAAACAACAGTGGTGCAGTGGTGAGACATAACAAACAACAGGGGTGTAGCGGTGAGACATAACAAACGATGAACCAATGACTTTTTTGGGCCTTGCCTTGCAACAGACCATGATTTTTGTGTTTGGGTGCAGTCAGACCAAGGCTCCTAACAGACAGGTAGAAAGCACTATGCTTTCAGATGTATTCTCAGAGACTCCTCAGGCTCATAATTAAAGAAAGTACAGTATGTCTTAGTGGACCACCACCAATACCCTCGATACTTTGAAAAAACTAACAGACAGCTAACGGCACCAGCATTCTAGTGTCATATGGTGTCATTATGTAAGGCCTAACAAATTGTTTTGTTTCCTCTCCTCCACCACCCTTATCTCACAGAAATGTAGTGTTAGGCTTTTTATTTTTGATCCCTATGCTTCTTAAAAATCCCTACAAAATGGGCGTGGCAATGAATTTTTGCCTGATGGATGTTGCTGTTACTGCAGAGAAAATGAAGCCACTGCCCATAAGAGCTTGTGATAGAATACAAGGTTGTCCTGCCTGTTTATAATGAGTGTGCCAGGCAAGGGAAAGAAAATCCTAAATCACACAAAAAGAATATTAAAAAGTAAGGTATAAAAACTGAGCAAAATAAAATGAACCATCAATCTGAAAATGCAGGTAAGTGTTTTAATTCTGTTTTATAAGTGTTCTTGATACTAAACCCTAAGTGAACCAGTCTTTATCTCGGGCATCCTGAGATTCCATTTCAGTGATCTGTAAATAACAACTTTTTCCACCTGCCTTTCCCTTTCAATTTTCCACAAACAGGTTTTTGAGGCTGCAGTACTTAGCCAGATTTTAGTCTTCTTGTTCACATTGTGGTGAGAAGAGATACTTCTTTTCACCTCTCTGTTCAATAACGCCTCAGAAATTTTTGACTGGAGCAAGTACATTTTTAGGTTCTCAGATTTTAGAATTTTGTTCACATCGTGTTAACGTGAAGATACAAAACACTACAATCCAATGTTTTTGACCGGTCTTAGACAATCACCATGCAACAAGCCAATCAACTCCTGCCGCGGAAGTGAGGTCACTGATATCTATCAAATTTATTGGTGACAGAGCAAGCAATTTTCTTGAGACAACATTCCGTCTTTAATATCTCCTCCAGAGGATATGGGTAGTGATCCCTCTTTAATGTCTCCTCCAGAGGATATGGGTATTGATTCCTCTTTAATATCTCCTCCAGGAGATGTGGGTATTGATCCCTCTTTAATGTCTCCTCCAGGGGATGTGGGTATTGATCCCTCTTTAATATCTCTTCCAGGGGACATGGGTATTGATCCCTCTTTAATGTCTCCTCCAGGGAATATGGGTAGTGATCCCTCTTTAATATCTCCTCCAGGAAATATGGGTAGTGATCCCTCTTTAATATATCCTCCAGGGGATATGGGTAGTGATCCCTCTTTAATGTCTCCAGGGAATATGGGTAGTGATCCCTCTTTAATATCTCCTCCAGGGAATATGGGTATTGATCCTTCTTTAATGTCTCCTCAAGGGGATATCGGTATTGATCCCTCTTTAATATATCCTCCAGGGGATATGGGTATTGATCCTTCTTTAATATCTCCTCCAGGGGATATGGGTATTGATCCCTCTTTAATGTCTCCTCCAGGGGATATGGGTATTGATCCCTATTTAATGTCTCCTCCAGGGAATATGGGTAGTGATCCCTCTTTAATGTCTCCTCCAGGGGATATGGGTATTGATCCCTCTTTAATATTTCCTCCAGCGGATATGGGTAGTGATCCCTCTTTAATATCTCCTCAAGGGGATGTGGGTATTGATCCCTCTTTAATATCTCCTCCAGGGAATATGGGTATTGATCAGTTCTTCCAAAAAAATCCTCCAGATAAAATAGTCTCCTTCCTTCAGCATGCATCCCTCTACAACCATATTTAATCCTCCTCTTCCACCCCCTCTCTACTCTGTTTTTAGTTTTACCCATGCACCTCCTCTCTCGATCACAGCTTTCTGGCTTTTGTTCTTGAATTTCTCTCATTCTTCCCCTGGTCTCTTTCCTTACTACCTCTAAAATGATCTGACCTCTCAGGCACAATTTGACCTTCGTTGTCGTGGTGCCGTTAAGACCTCATCAAACAAACAAACAAACTCTTTAATATCTCCTCCAGGGAATAGGGGTAGTGATCGCTCTTTAATATCTCCTCTAGGGGATATGGGTAGTGATCCCTCTTTAATGTCTCCTCCAGGGGATATGGGTATTGATCCCTCTTTAATATCTCCTCAAGGGAATATGGGTAGTGATCCCTCTTTAATATCTCCTCCAGGGAATATGGGTAGTGATCGCTCTTTAATATCTCCTCAAGGGGATATGGGTATTGATCCCTCTTTAATGTCTCCTCCAGGGGATATGGGTATTGATCCCTCTTTAATATCTCCTCCAGGGGATATGGGTATTGATCACTTTCTCCTCCAGGGGATATGGGTATTGATCCCTCTTTAATATTTCTTCCAGGGGATATGGGTATTGATCCCTCTTTAATATCTCCTCTATGGGATATGGGTATTGATCACTTTCTCATCCAGGATATGGGTATTGATCATTTTTTGCCTATTTTATTCCTGACCAAAGGGGCAATTCCATTGTTACAAAGCAAATATATATGCCTAAAATTCAAACTAACAATTTTGTTTTATTCTCTGTTTTTTTTTTTGTAGCTCAAATCAAAATCAGCAGAGCAGTGATTGGGTGCAGTTTTAATTCAGCGTAGTCCTACCATCAGCTTTCAGCGGAGTGAATCGGAGAGAAGAAAATGGGGTAAAGATTCCAAATATACCCTCTTAGATTCCATTTATGGCCCCGTCAAGGCATCTACTGTTCTATACCTGTCACTGTGTTTTAGCTCATTGCAAACATTATTTTATGGGTGGTGTCTTTAGGAATGGTGTCTTGTGGGTAGTGGCTGATAAGACATGCAGCGTGGTGCTTTAATATGCAACGTGGCGCATTAATATGCAGCAGCGTGGTGCATTAATATGCAGCGTGGTGCATTAATATGCAGCGTGGTGCATTAATATGCAGCGTGGTGCATTAATATGCAGCGTGGTGCTCAGTATGAAACATGGTGCATTGACATGCAGCAGCATAGTGCATCATAATATAGCATGGTGCATCATTTTCAACATGGTGCATCATTTTGCAACATGGTGCATCATTATGCTACATGGTGCATCATAATGCAGAGTTCAATTAATATGCAGCGTGGTGCATCAGTATGAAACATGGTGCATTGACATGCAGCATAGTGCATCATAATACAGCATGGTGCATCATTTTCAACATGGTACATCATTATGCAACATGGTGCATCATTATGCAACATGGTGCATCATTATGCAACATGGTGCATCATAATGCAGAGTTCAATTAATATGCAGAGTGGTGCATTAATATGCAGCATGGTGCATCAGTATGAAACATGGTGCATTGACATGCAGCATAGTGCATCATAATACAGCATGGTGCATCATTTTCAACATTGTACATCATTATGCAACATGGTGCATCATTATGCAACATGGTGCATCATAATGCAGAGTTCAATTAATATGCAGCTTGGTGCATTATAATGTAGCATGGTGCATCATTATGCAGCGTGGTGGATCATACAGTGTGGTACATCATTATGCAGCATGGAACATCATTATGCAGCATGGAACATTATGCAGCATGGTGCATTATCATGCTACATCATTATGCAGCATGCTGCATAATTATGCATCATTAATCAGCATGGTTGCATCATCATGCATCTATCTTGCACTGAAGTAGTCAGCATATATATTGTGATGCTGATCCATTGATGTGAGGTAGTACCACATTGTGTAATGCAAATAATGTAGAATAGGTTTTTCAAGCGCTGTCGTGTAAATTGATTCACACGGATCTTATTTACTTTATTGTCCAATAACTCCTCAGAATATTTTGACTGGAGCAGCAGGTTAGTGCACTCTAGGACCTCAAATTTTCAAGCACAAAAGATTGGAACTGCTTAAGGTAGAGGTGTTGCCTTTCTCGTATCACACAGTTTCGACAGCAGCATCATGCTGAAAATACTTGTGTCTTGTACATGTCTATGTGGTCAAAGGAAAACTGTACAGATTATTAGGAGGAACGAATCAATGTAGATAAAATGAAAATATATTCAAGTTACGGTTTCACAGATCTAGTCATAATATATATGAATATCGCTCCCCCCCAATTTGGGGGCAGGGACAAGGTTCAACAAGTCAGTTGAAAAACCACTTGCCCATTGGTCACGGACCTCTTTATTTATGGTTGCTCAGGAAGAAAATCACGTTGTCTAAAGGATTTTTGTTTATAATTGTTAAACAAACTTGACTAGAAAACAAGACTGATCAAGGAACAGATCTCCCAGAATTCTTATCTGCCCAGATATAATGTTGAGGTCAAATGTCGTGGCAAGAGTGATTTCGAATTCCGAGAAGCGAGTGTGCCAGAACCAAAATTGAAAAATTCTCATTTATCAAGATTATTTTGCCTTCTGTTACTGTCAAAGAATGTCTCTTGCTGTATTTGTAATGGGAATGTATTCCACTGTAGTCACATAGAGTGTTTGCATTTCTGTTTAGAGTTGAAGTACATTGTTTTAGGTAGAGGTTAGTAGATAGGTATAGTACATAGATGGCACATTCTCTCCCCAAGCAGTTTGGTGCTTAAGATTTCATACTGTCAGATTGTACCGTAGTCATAGTATTTTAGATGTCTGAAAAACCTGTAGTTTAAAAGGTTTATGGATGGAAAGTGATATATTGCCCAACATACAGGGAGGTAGGCCTGTGCTGAAAGTGAATAATTGCCCAACATACAGGGAGGTTTTGACAGTTGAGCGAATCATTCACACACCCTAAGAGGTAAAGGTTTAGGGTTAGGCCTTAAAACCTCCCTGTACTGTATGTTGAACAAATCATTCACACCCTAACAGGTAAAGGTTTAGGGTTAGGCTTCAAAACCTCTCTGTATGTTGGGCAATATTCACTTAGTAGAGGAGCTTTCGTTGAAATGTCAGGGCACATACATGTAGTTTGCTAACTCATCAGAGTTTTGAATTGACACAGGTTTGATTTCTCATACTCGTTGTGTTGAAAAATTGCTGAGGTACAGTATGTTCATTAGAAATAATTACGGTTGATTTGATTATTCGTAGGTCATCATTTAAGATTAATGTTGAGGCGGAGTGTTTATATGTGTATTTAATGCACGGGAAAAGGACTTTGGCCCGAGTAGAATGACCTGACTTTAGGAGGGTCATTCGCGAGTGCAACATCCTTTGAACCGTGCATTGAATACGCATATAATCACGATGCCAAAACCTGAATCTTTGGATAAAATTTGCATTTTAGATTCTTTAAAATGTATTAAAAAGAATTTAGAAACAAGAAAAATTTACATACATTTTTTTGCATTGTTAAGAAATTCACCTGTTGTTAAAATGGACTAAGCCAAATTCTGAAGGTCGTGCATTACGTGAATTTAATGCACGGGTAAACCACAATGCAAATACTCCATAGAAATTGTATAAATACCATAAGTGCACAAAACATTTGTTTGAATATTCTAGGGACTCCAGCATAATACGCCCTCATATGTCAGCCAAATGCTCCTTTAAATTGCTTTAAAATATACTCAAATTAAAATAAAAAAATTCTCAAAACCAGTTAAAAACTGACCATTTTGCTACATTTGAAAATTGTAGCTCTTGATACGCTTCAGAAAAATCGAAAGACTGTAAAATAGCACATTTGTAACAGATTTTGATGGAATTTGCTTCAATTTTCTTGGATGTAAGATTGAAAGAATTTGTTGCATCTAGCTTTCGAAGAGCCTTAAAGTGTACTATGGAGGTAGAATCATATATCATCAAGATATATATTGACATATAAAGGATTGTAAAAGATATTTTGTATCAAGTAGTGCTTTGAGTGCAAAATGTATTTTTTCAACGAGCATATGAATGCAATGTATGATTTTCTTAAATTTGTATTGTACAGAAACATGAGCAACACACTAATTAATATCAAACTTTACACGATTTTGTGATTACTGTGTCAAGTAGTAGGGAAAAAATTTGTTTTTTATAGATTTTTATTCTTTTGTTCACTCAACTTTGTTATTCATAGAACTTAAAGGGGCCATAAAGTCTGACGTAATCTTGATTTCATATTATAGGATTCAAAATAGCAAGTTTTTGTGACCAAGTTGCTTACCTCCTGAAGCAATCCAGCACAACTTTTGTAATTATTAAAAACTTTAGTACTACCACTATGGGAGCTGCCATTTTGGTTTTAGAACATGCAGAAAATGATGTCATCAGCCCAGCAGGATGTTGGAATGCTTTGTATTTCTTTCTAATCTATCTCAAGTTTTCTGGCTTGATGAAAAATTATTTTACTTTGTAAGGGTCAAGGACAGTTTTGCGTATACGTGAAATTTTCGAAACATGTTGTTAAAACTTTGCGTCACACCATTATTATTTTGGTGGTGGTGGTGGTGGTGTTAGTTTGGGCATTTATGGGGTGATTCACCCTTCTTAGCCCATCATCTTGTTATGTTATGTTATTTTGGAATACAAACTTAAATACAATTTTTAACGAAATACATTATAGTTCGTGTCCCTATTGGGGAAATAGTTTATCATGCACAATATTTCGATACAGAATTTAACAAAATGGCAGCCTCCATGTGTCAACTTTAAACATGAATAACTTTAGGTTAAGGAATAAGATTTTGACTTGCTGTTTTTGGTACTTGGTTTAGATTGTAATCCTCAATCATGTGAAATAAGGATCGTATTAGAATTTATGTCTCCTTTAAAAAGCTAAGAAGAGCACTTCCATTTTCTATTTGCAAATTTGTTCGAGCTGGTTTTAGCCTGACTGGTACTGGAAATTACCGGTATGGCATGGGTGCCTTTGTTCACTGCCATCTGTTTCTATTGTAAAGTACTTTGATCATGAACTTGCCTGGATATAGAGCTATATAAGTATTACAATTATTATAAGTAAAACGTGCAACTTTAATTGCACCATGAAGAGAAAATTGTAGGAACACGTGACAAAATCAAAAGGTGTGTCATATTAAGAAAAAAACAGGATTTATAAAATCATATAAAGTTGTAATTTGTTCGATACTAGGAATAACTGCTAGTGGCACTTTGGATTGGTTGCAGAGAAAGCAGAATTATAGAGTAGTTTAATTGCAAAGTGTTTCGAGATTTCTCTGATAAAATCCAAGTGGTTCTTGCAAAAATATTTTTGGCAGATTTGCAATCGAACAATGTCTGATTTTCCTGCCAATTTGTCATGTGGGTCTAAGGGGGTATTTTGCATTTGCCTGAGTCTTTGTCACCTCGATCTTACTCATATGAGATTCAGACCCATGTTCTATGATTCTTGTATTAAAAAAAAAAGGTAGAATATCATATTTTTTATTCCTTTGTACATTGCTAAACTCATTCACATTTTATCTGCCATCTTAAGAGACATAAGAAGTATTTATCTTAGGAATAACTGTAAAGTTATAAGTTATTTTTTCTTTTGTGTATATATGTAATTAAGAAAACAGAAATTAAGATGAAATTTTTTTGAAATGGTTGCAGGTTGTTTAGCAACAAAAAGGAATCTATACCAATTTAGATTTTCTTTGATTTACAAAAAAATCAATACTATGATTGATGAGATAAGCTGAAAAAATTGATTACTTAGGAGGCTAACTTTGACAAACAAATTGTTAGTCATAACCGTAGTGACTTAAGAAGAATCTTACCAAATACACTAATATATTTTATATGGTTGGAACAGTTTGTGTAGAAAAGGTACGCAGAAAACACTCGTTTGGCGGAGAGAAAAAAATTGCCTTCCTGCCAACTTTTTTTGTTAAGTAAGTTGTATCACATGAAACAAAAAAAATATTTCAATTTGGTCCGAAGAAATATCATAGGTCATTTATCGTCTTTAATACTGAGGTATATGGATTTTAATTTGTGTTCTTTGATTGGTCGAAATACAAAGGTCAAATGTGCACTATTACTGATACATGTAGGCCAATTATCAGTCGTTGTTTTGGAATAAAATGGATGCCACCACATTTTAATCACAATAGATGGCCTTTTAATGCCATTCCCAGCTTCTATATTTTTGTGGTTAAGGGTGGTGGTGGTTTAAAATGCTTTGTAAAAAGCATTGATTCACAAATGAAGAATTTCAAGATTTTAAGCTGAGTTTCTGATCAATAGGTTCTAGCCTATAAGGTTTTTATTGATGACATTCTTGTTATATTTCATACAGGTTTTGATCTCTAAGAGAAAGAAATTGTTGTGTTGTATTTCGTGTTTGATGCATTTGACACAACTTTTCCAAGTGTTGTTAATAAGTCCAAGCGTTGTTAATAAGTCCAAGTGTTGTTAATAAGTCCAAGTGTTGTTAATAAGTCCAAGCATTGTTAATAAGTCCCAAGTGTTGTTAATAATAGTATGGAAAAGATAAGTCCAAGTGTTGTTAATAAGTCCAAGCGTTGTTAATAAGTCCAAGTGTTGTTAATAATAGTATCGAAAAGGGGACTTTGTAGAAGAAAATAATACCGTATTTAGATGTTATTAGGGCCCAGGGCACTTACAAAAATAGAACTGCACTACTTTAGGCCCAACGTTTCTTCCTGATAAGCGCCCATGCCCTGGGGAGGCGTAGAGTGTGCTATGCAAACTGCATTGTGTAAACTGGTTCTATAATAGCCCCACAATCAGACAGTAATCAGCACAAAAACATTGGAGCTTCAGATGCAAAATAAGTAAATAATGTTACAAAACTTATTTTAATTCCTCAAATTAATACTATAGATTATGTTATCTGTCAAAAATTGGGTGAGTGCTTATTAGCACAGGGAAACCTAATATTTCAAACACGGTAATTTTTGCTATTGCACAATGTCCATATGAAAATATGTGTAATGAAATGTTATTTCAGTTGATATGAAATCAAAAAATATTTTGTGTAATTTTCTTATGAAAGTAAAACTGCTGTAGGTATCTTTGAATGATGGTAGTCTCAGTTATGCTGTATGATCTGACTGATCGTCCTGCAGTAAAAGATATTTACTGTAACATGCATTATTACCAAGAAATATCGACTTTAGGGAGAAGTTGAGCTTGTGGGGTCATTTCCAGTGGACTAGGTTTTTTAAAACCATTTAAAAAAAAAAAAAAAATATTTCAAAATTGGCTCATTGGGGTATTAAAGAGTTTGGAGTTTCGAAGGATCTGATGTGTGTTCCGATGTATTGGTGACACACACTTAAAAAAAGGAGAGAGGAGTGGAATTGATGCCAAGTATGAAAGTATATACCAACTGGTTATTTCAATTGGTAGAGCACCAGCTTATCAACCGGTAGGTCGTGGGTTCAATCCCTGATCAAGTCATTTCAAAGACTTACAAAAATGGGACCTGCTGCCCTCTTGCTTGGTGCTCAGTGTAAGGGATCGGAGGAAGGTAATGATATGGGCTTGTGTGCTGGAGTGCAGTAGCCCAGTGATTAGGGTGTCTGTCTAGTAATCAACAGGTACCGGGATCAAATCTCATCCACTGAACTGTGTCCTTGAGCAAAACATCTTATATCCCATTTGCTTCAAACAGCTTCTATTTTCAAAAAAGATTTCTATTGTCAAAATGGATTGCAATAAAGCCTTCACATTACAATTATACTTCTTTTTTGGTACTAGATATCCTCTGTACCAGAATAGCTATGGATTGCAATAAAGCCTTCACACTATACTCCTTTTTTGGTACTTGATATCCTCTGTACCAGAATAGCTATGGATTGCAATAAAGCCTTCACACTATACTCCTTTTTTGGTACTTGATATCCTCTGTACCAGAATAGCCTTCACACTATACTCCTTTTTGGTACTTGATATCCTCTGTACCAGAATAGCTATGGATTGCAATAAAGCCTCACACTATACTCCTTTTTGGTACTTGATATCCTCTGTACCAGAATAGCACTAAATACTCCTTTTTGGTACTTGATATCCTCTGTACCAGAATAGCTATGGATTGCAATAAAGCCTTCACACTATACTCCTTTTTTGGTACTTGATATACTCTGTACCAGAATAGCAAACAAAAATTTTGCTCTCAAAAGAGGAGTATAATGGTAATATGACAGCTTTATTCCAGTCCATTTTGACAATAGAAATCCATTTTGAAAATAGAAGCTCTTTTAATCAGTTTACTCAGCTGTGAAATGAGTACCAGTTTTGACTGGGGAGTTAACTGCGATGGACTGGTGTCCCATCCAGGGGTAGTCAAGTACTTTCAACCCTTCAGCACCATGGGAACCGGGTATAAGCACTGGCTTTATAAACCCTCGAGGATTGATGGGATTCAACTAAGGAGAAAATATTTTAGAGCAGACTGGTCTTTGGAAGCAGCTGAATAAGGTGATTGTTAATCAGAATTATATATTTATTTTTAATGTATGTCAAATCATTGATGAAAAAGGCAGAAAGCTGGCTCAAGGTTTTTCATGCAATTCTTTCAATTTTTTTACATCCCAAGTTCAAAACAGCTTCTATTCTTTAAATGGATTCTATTGTCAAAATGGACTGGAATAAAGCCTTCACATTACAATTACACCCTTTTTTTTGGTACTTAAATAAACTCTACCAGAATAGCTAACAAAATTTGTGTTTTTTTTTTGGTACATAGTTTCTTAAGTACCAAAAAAGGAGTATAATGGTAATGTGAAGGCTTTAATCCAGTCCATTTTGACAATAGAAATCCATTTTGAAAATTAAAGCTGTTTCAATCATTTGTGTTTTCTTGTTCAGTAGCATACCCACCCTGCAAGGAATTATTTTCTTTCAAACTATCATGTCACAACATGGAAAGACACCCAAAACTCACAGAGCGTTCCACAATTTACATTTTGGATTTGCATATTTTTTCCAATAATTAAACCAGTAAATGCAGTGAACTTTAAAACAAAAGTTATTCGTTTTTTTTGTCATTTTCAATCTTGTTTGAATTTTATCCATGTATCTCTAGACAATAAGATTCAGCCATTTTGTCTATGACCTTTGACCTCGATCAAAAGTTTAATCTCTGTTGGTCCTTCATGCACACAATGCAAGGCATCTACAGTATATCCATTTTTCCAAGCAGTATATGACACATAAGATCTATTAAAAAATAGTTTGAACCCCCATCATTTCTTTGTCTCCCATAATTTTTGAGCCACATGAGTGCAGTTGCTGTTTGAGGAATATTTTGTATGCATCAAGTACAATCTTTATGAAGAAAAAAGAAAAATACATTCCAAGAGTTCCTTGCAACATTAAGTTACATCAGCACATTTTGCCAGGGATACATATGCCATGCATAGGGGTACATCAGCACGGTTTGCCATGCATAGGGATACATTAGCAGGATTTGCCATGCATAGGGGTACATCAGCACAGTTTGCCATGCATAGGGGTACATTAGCACGGTTTGCCATGCATAGGGGTACATTAGCACGGTTTGCCATGCATAGGGGTACATCAGCACGTTTTGCCATGCATAGGGATACATCAGCATGGTTTGCCATGCATAGGGATCTAGAAAATGCCTAAATATTTTTGATCATCAATTAAGTAACAAGAGATTTAAATTTGTAGAAAATTGTTAAGAAACAAATTCATTTTCTGTTTGGCAGATAGCAAGAGCGTTAAAGTTGTAGAAAAGTCAAAAGTTTTAGAAACATAAATTTCAGTTTTACAGCTGATTAAAGAATGAAGACTTTTATAACTTGTCAAATTTGGGATAGTGTAGTATAAAATCTTTTTTTTTTTAAATTACTTAATGATGATAACAAGAGTTTCTTTTACTTCTGTCTTTATTTAGAATAGGGCTAATATTAATAATCTTTATCAATAATCGCTACGCTCTTAAAGCATGGGGAAAACGATAGATTTACGTATTGCAAATCTATTGCATTGAATATTGAATATATTCCATTGAATGTACAAATCAAAATACACAAATGCTTGCCCAATTATTGTGGATTATTATTATTTGGGAGTTGGGAGGGGTATTTTCATAGTTATTTATAAATGTTCAAGCAATCTACTGTAGCTGTCACCCGGGGTCATCATTCTTCAAAGATACTCTTAAGACTAGCTGTCACCCTAGGAATGGGGGTCATCATTCTTCAAAGATACTCTTAAGAAAATTAAAACTAGCTTGCTTTAAAGGCAATAATTTTAAAACTGCTTTAAAATATATTTGGAACTTCGGTATGGTTATAGAAGAGAGATATCTCTTATATCTCCTAATTGAGGGCAGTCTTGCTAAATCAATTTAGATTTTAAAACATGTAGCAATGAGTTGTTTGTAAAATCCACATCAATATGTAGTTAAGTTCATCTTTGTAAAACAATGTTTTGTACTGTTTGTTACAGTACTACTGTTTTTGTGTCAAGAATGTTACAAGATGTAATTTAATAATTGAATACAATGAAAATTGAAACTTCTTTTCTGTGTGTCGTATCTGTGATCATCTCGAATTAGGGGCCATCTTTGACAATCATGTGTGTGTCCACTCCACTGCCTTGTAAGAGGTTGCAGGGGACATAATTCTGTTCCTCGTAAAGCCCCCTCCCCCTCCCCCTCCACTATGGAAAATATTAAATCCAAAGAAGGCTTGGCTGGAGGTGTGATTAAAAGCGGAAGAGCATAAACCCCCAGGATAAAATGATGTCCTTTCTTCATCATATATCTATATTTACTGTATAGTCTTCCTCCCCTTCCCCCCTGATGCCATATTTCTTACCTATTGAACTTCCTGTAATGATCATAGCCTCATGTCTATTGATTATCAACCTTTTCTCAGATGATTCCTCTAACATTTTTGCTACTGATATAATCTAACCTCTCGGGCAGAATTTGACCTTTGCTGTCATGGTGCCGTTAAGCCCCACCAAACAAACATTTTTGGCATTAATTAGCTCATTGATTAATTGGAATTAAAAACATGCAACCTCTTGCGGTACGGCATAACTCAAGAAGATGCTAGAGAGGGGCTTTGTAAAGGTTAAATATCCAGTAGCGCCGCCAGGACTTTAATATTGGGGGCACAAACTTTTTTGACAAGGTGGGCCACCTTGTAGAGTCCAGGGGCTTTGCCCCGGCGGGGGTCCTGGGAACTTCTTGAAACCTCGCATTTTCCAAGTTTTACATGCCCCAAAAAGACTCGAATGTGTGCAATACATGGCTCGTTTAACTTGATTAGGATGATTACAAATTATCTAATATACCAGCATATAATTTTGCAATGATACAGACCACCATCCACCCTCCCCACTCTCATCCCATTAAAAAGGTCAAACAGGTGTTTGATATTGGGGGGAACAACCTTTTTTGGTATGGGGTCAAGGGGCCCACCTTAGGGCCCCTTGTGGGGTCCAGGGGAAAAGCTCCAGTGGGGTCCAGGAAACGTAACATTTTCCAAGTTTTACATACCCAAAAGACTGAATATGTGCAATACACGGCTTTTTTTAAACTAAATTAGGATGATTACGAATGATCTAGTATAGCGGCATATAATTTTGCAATGTTTAAAATGCAAGTTAGTGAAGAATAGCAAACATCATTTTTGTAACAAAGTTGAAGCTAGAGCATGATAGTCACCAGAACTCAATATGGTGTGGGGTTTAGGGGCCCGCTTAAGGGCCCCTGGTAGGGGTACAAGGAGAACCCCTGGAATAAATTTGTGATTTCTAGGGCCAGAAATAGACCTTCAGAGGAAGAAAATGTCACAATTTTTCAATGATAATATAATAGTTAAACAGTTCAAACCAGAGAAGAAATTCTTCCATTCATAAAGCAAAACAAAATCTGCATAATCTACAGTGGGAGCAAATCCCAGAAGCTATATTCATATTGCAGCACTGAATTATCAAGATAGTTTTTGACAATGCCCTAAAGCCAACCATGTCCATGTTCCTGGAGCTGACTCCAACACTGTAAATCTTGAATATGGGACCCCACAAGGCTCTGTTTTAGGACCTTTGTCATTCACACTTTATACTATCCCAATTTACTTCAAGTTATACCTTACCTTCCATGCTATAATATGCAATCTGGTCACATGACCTGATTCTAACGCACTTCTAACCGAACCTAAAAAACGCAGTAACCAGCCAAGCCCTGACCTCCATAATACCTCTGTACCACCTCACTCTTTTTCAGCGCGTTTGTTTCACGACATCGCTGAAAACTGGTCATTTTTGTTTTATATTTCAATTAACCTTTCTAACTTTTTTCTCTTCGGCAGCTTCTACCTGAAGGGTTTTTACGCTGCCCGTTCTCATCTGGCTCGCCTTTTCAAGTCTTCCGAGAGTAGGGTGAGATAGCCATGGGTCCGAGAGTTCTTCGGCCGACCTACACGACTTTACCCGTGTAGCCTACACTTAGGATAGCGGGTTTTTGTCTCCATTCGTACATAGCGAATGGCTAGTTCGAGAGCGTCCTACTCTCGTGGTGGGTGTTTTAGGCCCTAGAGCACAGGTTGTGCCTGCCTAGGGGTCCTCTCACCCCGGGAATTAGTCTTTTTCTCCCTTAGCCCCACCCGCCTCGAGGTGACCCTAGCGTTATACTATGTATAGTGTTTAGCACGCTAGGATATTTCAGTACACCTTCTCGTATGCATTAAGCCAATTTCTTTTTTCGATTTTGGCGCATGCGCATTGGGTCATAGTCACCGCTGGGTAGATGTGGGGTCGCCCTGTAACAACTCTAGGGAGCTACAGTTGTTACTAGCGAGCTTATTTTCGTTTTCACGTTATCAGCATATGAATATTTTTATTTTCTCACACAGTTTTTGAGTTAAAATATTTAATTTTCAGGATTGAAGTTGGGGTGTCGGAGAGACCGTGGGTGGGTCTCTCCGACGACCTAGTTACAGGGAAAGTAATCTTTCCTTTTTATCTTTACAGACCTCAAGTACACAGTGGTTGGTGTTTCCACGCTACCCCAGCGCTAGAAAAGTCATTACGTTGACGCGTTTTCTCGGGTTTCTAAAGTTTTTCAGATAGAAAATTTTTTGGTTTTTAAAATTTTTTTCTGTTAAAGCAAGTGTTGTTGTTCTGTTTAGAATGCTATGCCTCGTCTCTCTTTAGCGTGTCCGTAAGATCATAGTTACTTTGCCGTGTTTAGGTTTGTACGCTTGACTTACGTTCTTCTCTTAAGAAATTTATTTTTCAGTAAAAAATTTTCTGTTTAAGAGAGTTTTGGTGTTCTGTTTAGACTGCTAGGCCTCGTCTCTCTTTAGCGTGTCCGTAAGATCATACTTACTTTGCCGTATTTGTGTATGTACGCATGGATATATGTTCTTCTCTTTTCAGATATATAAAAGAGATTCACTGAGAAGGTTACGCTCTTAGAGGCGTTGCGCTCAGAGCGTAACGGTAAAGAGAGAGAGAGAGATATCCTCTTAGGGGCGTTAACGAACGCCGCCTAAGTTGTAAACACGGTTCCAACGGTTCCTTTGGACAGTCCCTGCCCGACTCCACGACCCTTTGTAACGCCCAGTGCGCCGGTTGTTGTGAGTTCGGGGACAGTTCCATAAGGTTCCGGAGTCCATACGGTTCGCGGCCCGTAAAAAGTTACGGGCTAACGGTTCCATTGACGGTTCCGTAAGGTAAGTGAGAGAGAGAGAGAGAACCTCTTAGGGGCGTTAACTAACGCCGCCTAAGTTGTAAACACGGTTCCTTTGGACAGTCCCTGTCGACTCCACGACCCTTTGTAACGCGCAGTGCGCCGGTTGTTGTGAGTTCGGGACAGTTCCATAAGGTTCCGGAGTCCATACGCGTTCCGCGGCCCGTAAAAGTTACGGGCTTAACGGTTCCATTGGACGGTTCCGTGAGTCCATAGGTTCGCGGCCCGTTGTTACGGGCTAACGGGTTCCATTGGACGGTTCCGTGAGTCCATAAGGTTCCGCGGCCCGTTGTTACGGGGCTTAACGGGTTCCATTGGACGGTTCCATACGGTTCCGCTGCCCGTTGTTACGGGCTTAACGGTTCCATTGGCCGGTTCCATACGGTTCCGCGGCCCGTTGTTACGGGCGACGGGTTCCATTGACGGTTCTATACGGTTCCGCGGCCCGTTGTTACGGGCTTAACGGTTCCATTGACGGTTCCATACGGTTCCGCGCCCGTTGTTACGGGCTTAACGGTTCCATTGGACGGTTCCATACGGTTCCGCTGCCCGTTGTTACGGGCTTAACGGTTCCATTGGATGGTTCCATACGGTTCCGCGGCCCGTTGTTACGGGCTTAACGGTTCCATTGGACGGTTCCATACGGTTCCGCGGCCCGTTGTTACGGGCGGACGGTTCCACTGGACGGTTCCATACGGTTCCGCGGCCCGTTGTTGTTACGGGCGGACGGTTCCATTGGACGGTTCCATACGGTTCAGCGCCCGTTAGCCACGGGTGGACGGTTCCATTGACGGTCCCGTGGTTCCGCGGCCCGTTACGGGGCGGCCGGTTCCATACGGTTCCGTTGGACCATCCCTGACGGTTCCGCAGCCCTATGTGCGGGCATTGTGCGGTTCCGGGACGGATCCATACGGTTCCGGGATCCATACGTTCCGCGCCCGTTGTTACGGGCGGACGGTTCCGCGGTCCATACGGTTCCGCGCCCGTTATTTACGGGCGGACGGTTCCATTGGACGGTTCCGTGATCCATACGGTTCCGCGGCCTGTTGTTACGGGCTTAACGGTTCCGCGGCCCGTTGTTACGGGCGGACGGTTCCATACGGTTCCGCGGCCCGTTGTTACGGGCGGACGGTTCCATTCGACGGTTCCGCGCCCGTGTTTACACGGGTCCGTATTTAACGGGTTCACGTACATCGTGCACGGTTTAATCCGTTATACGCCCACTAGCTACGTGGTCAGGTGACATTCTTGACAAGAAGTATAGCATTGACAGTTATTTTTCTTCTTGGTCCTGTAGCCATTAGCTACGCAGTTCCACGGCTCGTGTGAACGCAATTAAGACTGTCTACGTTGAACGTTACAAGTTCCGCATTTATTTTCACCAGTATCATGGACATGAAGGACAGGTCCCCGAGTGTCGATGTTTTTACACACCCAGGATGTCTCGTGATGCGAGCGTGCAAACGCTTCTTTAAATTACGCCGGTGACATCCATCGCACGTGTTACGCGTGCAGATTATGCTGCGAAGTCAAATCCCCGTACTCTTTGCAGCGATTGGGATCTAGCGGCGTGGTCGAGCACAGACTCCACCGCGATCGGTACTTTCAAAGAGCGGCGGAGAAAGTGGAGAAGCGACGGTCTGAGAGGCCCTCTTCGTCCCACCGCCACCCAGGTCCAAAGCCAGGAGGCGGGGCCGCCACTCTAGCGGAGCGCCTATTGAAAGACGTACACCGTACGGGTTCATCCGGAAGTATAGCATTGAGACAGCTATTTTTCTTTTGGTCCCGTAGCCAACGGCTACGACAGTTATACGTTCCACGGCCCATGTTTACGGGTCCGTACGGTTCCACGGTCCGTGTTTTACGGGTCCGTATGGTTCCATTGACGGTTCCGCGCCCGTATTTACGGGTCCGCATGGTTCCATACGAGTCCACGGTCCGCGTTTACGGGTCCTTTCGCTTCCATTGATGGCTCCAGTGAGCGAACTTATCTCTAACGGGTTAACGTACACTGTACGGTTCACCTGGTTATACGCCCACTAGCTACTACGCTACGTGGTCAGGTGACAGATGACTTTCTTTACAAGAAGTATAGCATCAGGACAGCTATTTTCTTCTTGGTTCCGTAGCCATTAGCTACGCAGTTCCACGACTCGTGTGAACGCAATTAAGATTGTCAATAGGTGACATATTGCGGAAGCACAAGATCGAGTATCACATATATGCTGATGATATACAGATTTTCTTAGCCTTTAACCCTAAAGTTCCACTCGATGCTGAATGTGCTTTATTCAAACTGACCTCCTGTGTGCAAGATATCCAACAGTGGATGATTTCAAACAAACTTAAACTTAATGAGGACAAAACAGAGTGTATCATATTCTCTTCATCAAATGCTAGTAAAGCCCTTTGAGAACCTCAAGTTTGTTTTTGGCAATACTTGCATCTCACCAGTCACTTCAGTTAAAAATCTGGGAGTTGCTTTCGATAATAGAATGTCAATGGACAACCATGTGACACAACTTAGTAAAACAATTAATTATCACATTAGAAACATTGGCAAGATTCGTCGGTACATTGACGTTGAAACCTGTCATTATGTTGTTCGATCACTCATCCTATCACGTTTGGACTACTGTAATTCCCTTTTGAATGGTATTACCATGAAAAATGTAAATCGCCTACAGAAACTCCAAAATAAAGCTGCTAAGCTTATCTTCAGGAAACGTCGTCGTGATCATGCCTCACCCTTGCTCAACAAATTGCATTGGCTTCCTGTGTCACAGCGAATTTTATACAAAACATGTGTTATTGTCTACAAATCCCTGATACATCAATCACCTGAATACATATCCAACAGTCTGAAACTTTATACACCAGCACGATCCCTTCGCTCCTCTTCTGAAAACTTCCTGACTGAACCCAGAACTAACACCAAAGCTGGTTCTAGGGCTTTTTCAGCTGCAGCACCCCATGTTTGGAACTCTTTGCCTTCACACATTCGCCATGCCAGTTCACTTGGACAGTTCAAAACACGTCTTAAGACTTTTCTTTTTTAATCATGTATTACTTACTGAACTTTGGGGCAGCATTCTGGGCGCTTTGTATCCTATGGAAAAGGCGCCTACTACAAATGAACATGGATGGATGGATGGATGCTCTAGAACAACAAGATATTAAAAAAGTTTCTTGTTTGTTTGCCAGATAGTGTCCTCTATCATATAAGATGGATATGTCCGACCAACTCTCGACAATTCCTGTCACCATGGTGATGAAAACTCCAATCTTGGCGACCAAAAAATTGGAAAAATGATGATTTTATTCATCAGAGAAATAACACTTTGTCTTACCTGGCAACCAAAATAAAAGTTTCTTTGTGTGAGAAAAGTAGTTCGTTGGCATGAAAAACCTTTATCCTTCACTGCCCCAAAATTACTGGCATCCAAATCCCGAATTTTTACACCGTAACTTTGTCCCCACAAATAGAGTAGCCTTATGGCGCCGATACAATATGTATGATATGAAAGATTGTATAGTGTGCGAGTTCTGAAATAAGTTGTGAATCAAAGTGGAAATGATGTCCGTATTTTGATAGCTATTTGGTAAGAATAAAGATAAAAGGGTTCAACTTAATTTAAAATTGTATTCCTGGATAGTTTTCTTATTTATTTTCAGTACATTTACACTCGTACCTTGTACAAAATTATGATCATTTTCCAGATTAAAAATGATCGTATGTTTTGTTTTGTTGATCAGTCTTTACTTTCGATAATTGTTTTGTGCATTCTTGAACTTAAAAAGAGTTGTCCTGAAAGTATGAAGTTAAATTTTTCATGCCAGAAAGCAATCGAGAGGAGGGGGAGGGGGAGGGGAGGAAGGAGGGTTGAAAAGGGTTTTTTATTTAAAATTAGAATTTAAAACAAAATTTTGGAAATGAGGGAACATGGTTGCCAGTCTTTCTGACTTGGCGACCACAAAGCAGACGCACTTGACGGGGGTTGTGCCTGACCTATCCGTTAAATATTCTGGTATTACTTCAAATGACCTTGGAAATAAAGCACAAAAGAAAATTGTCGAAACAAGTCAAATATTTATTCCATCTTTTATTAATTTTCGCATCCTTGCATGGATCCTCCTTGCATAATAGTACAATTGTAGTAAAACGATATAAAAAATACTTGTGAAATGCAATTCTTGTTAAAAGAACAGTACATTTCAGATCTACTGACCTCATAGGTTGGTTAACTTGTTATCATTGTACTCATCTATGGCCTATCCATTGTCACCGCACCAGCAAATCAACCTGAATGTCACTTTTCCACTTGCTGATGACTTAAACATTTACAGTTGTTGTGGTGGAAAATTAAGTTTAGGAGGTAAATTACATGCATGTTTTCTTAAGAAATTTTGCATATGCATTTGCATAGCATTTGCATATGCATTTGCATATGCATTTTACAACAAGTTTTTGTTAAAAAATGGGTTTGTCTGATGGACAATGGGCAGACCTAACAAAAATGTCTCCATGGGTATGGCTTTGGTTGTCCCAGACAGCTAAACAGGAGATTTGTCCACCCCCGTACCCTTTCCTTTCCTCTGTTACTGTTCCAAAGTCATCCAGTTACCATTAGTGCCTTTCCATGTTCTACTATTACTTTCAAACATTTCACCCTTTAAAATGTAGGTTACAGTTAAGTGCCCTTATTCTGCAATAACATCACCATAATACTTGATACCCTGTTCTACCATATAACTTCTCCCAAATAATTTAACCTTGTTAAAGGATAAGTTCAGAGGTCAAGCATGTCCATCTTATATGAAAGAGGACTTCAAAAGAAACAGAATGGTGAAGAACACATTGCAAAATCTTATTCCATTAAGGAGATATTCAAGTTTAAAGTTTGGTATCATTTCTGTAGAAATGATTGAAATCAGACTAGTTGTGATGTCACAGCCTCAGATTCCTCAAAATCTTTATGTGTTTTAAAAAAAGTTTATTTAATTTTTTCACTAAAAATCATTTTCCCCCAAACTTTCTTCAGGTGGTATATTATAAATACCACTCCTAAATTCAGTTTTACTACTTTTTTGACATATCCTATGGTTTTTAAGCCACAAAATCACAGGACAAAATATGATAGAATACATCGGAAGTGAACAAAAGAAGCTGCAATCAGTAAAATTCACTGAATTGGTAGGTACAGTAGGTTAGCATGCAGTTTGTTGCACGTGTGATGTGACTGAGCTGTGTGAAGATGCGTAAAATGCAACAACGCTTTCCCTGCAAAATGACTTCCAGATGACTTAAGAGATGAAATCCCTCTATTAGATTTGAATACAACATTTCAGACATATCCAATGATTTTTAAGCCACAAAATCTGAGGAAAAAAAAAACAACTGTGAGTGCCATCAAACTAGTCTGATTTCAGTCGTTTCTACAAGTCAAACATACTGTAAGAGTAAGATCTTTGAATGTTTTCACCCATTTCATTTCTATGGAATTGCTCTTCCATATGCTTCCATACACTTTGATCCTTCTTAATAGATGAGCAAATGACACAAGTTGACCTTCGACACCCACTTAACATGACCCATTCTTCTTGATGTGTTTCAAACCCCTCGACCTCTCCCAGATACTGCCCAGCTTGAAACCTTTACGAGGGGTCGAGGAATCCGCATCTTTATAAAGAACCTCCGTCACCAAGTACAGAACCAAAAAAACAACGAAGAATAATACTCCGATAATCAACATAGTATAAATGGTTGCATTGTAAATGTGCGCTTCTGATTGGCCAAGCTGTTGAAGGTGACGCTCTGCCGGTTGGAAATTTGGGTTCAAGTCCAGTACGTGCTTGAAATGGCTTCCGCATCTTCATATCGTGACATGGCTTGGTAAATCTCCCCGAGGGTAAAATGTTGCAGCCACGTATTTTGATCAGAATTTTTATTTTGCAATGATTTTTCCGCTAATTTCAGGGCGTCTTCCTTGTATTGTAAATTAAAAAGTACCCTCGCTAAATTGAGAAGGACATCTGGATGATTCGGGTTAATGATCAGCGCTTTACGGAAGCATTCTATTGCTAAAGAAGTACTGCCTTTCACTCGCCAGTAATTGCCAACTTGGTTGAGCACTGACAGAGAACTTGGATTCTGCGAGAGAAAGAAAAGAATCAGAATTAAATCGAGGAAAGTGTCTAATCAAAATTTTCCTTTGAAAATACATTTTAGCCTAAAGTGTAATTGATTTCGCTGAAATGTTTAATGGCAATTGGATGTATGACCACAGAATTATTTCGCTGGAAAAGATCACTTCTATATCCACTGCAGTATCCCATGTGGCTGTCTGTCAAATTGCTAAAAACACAGAAACAGACTGACAACCAGAACCAAAAAGTTTTTTGTTCTGATGCTTTTTCATCAGCTGATTGATTTGCAAAATTTATATTAACTGTCACGTCATTTCTTATTATGAAATATTTGTTCCATTATACTTATTCATAAGCCACACCCACCATGCAGATCAATAAAAATGTTGACAACATTAGCATTTGCACAATGATTAACAACATCATCCAAGCAAGTATGATGCAAAAAGATTGCTCATTTATCCTATTTCAAGAATTTGCCAGTAAACCCTGCCTACTCATTAGCATTCACGACATCACTACCACAACATTAGAACATACATACTACAGACCATGACCCACCTGTGTACCACATATAGCATTAATCTGATATATATCATTTAGCCCCTATGGTGTTTACATCATTTAGCACTTTTACATTAAGCCACGCCCACCATGCATATCAATAACATCTGTTGATAACAAAAGCATGCACACAATAACCAACAAAATGATTGCCCAATATGACGCAAAACGGACATACTGTCGCTCATTTTCACTTTATTTCAAAATTTTCACTTGAACCCTCTCAGTACCAGCTTTTTAAATGCTACCCTTATTAACAGGACCAGCTTTTTTTTAAAGATATATATTCAAGTCATGGAATTCAAACTTTATTTTTAAAATGAAAACAACCTCATAGAAGAAAGTGTTAAATGTCTAAATATAAGCGTTGATATGATATCAAAACCATATTTGTTGAACATTGTTGCCGCACACAGTCACGAATTTGTGCTCCCACTCTGGCAAGAGACCTACCCAAACATACATTATCATTAGGCCTAGGCATATGTTAGCCCTAACTTCGTCACCTATGATAATTTCCGGATCACTATCGTCTGAAAAGCTTTCATTATTGTGTCCAAAATCGTCTAATTCACTAGGATCCGTAGATAATTCTAAACTATCAGAAGCACTTTCCTCAAAATCCGAAGATTCACTGTTGTTTTCGGCCATTTTAACACTTTTTAACACTTCAAATATCTCCGTAATTTCATAAGACAACATATATCACATCATATGTCACTTGATAGATAATTTTCTTTTATCTTTTACATAAAAGTACTTTCAAATTGAGGGGGTACACCTACAATACATAAAATCAAAATAAATAGGCATGTCTCTGCAGTCGCAATAATGCGACGATGGTACTGAGTGGTTAAGCTCCGCCCACTTATTAATATGCATGAAATTACCATCACAAACAATAAGGCACATTTACAAACCATGGGCTATCTGTGTACCACATAAAACATTACTCCAGTTTACTGTTCTTGAAATACTGTTTGCAAGCTTTTTCATCAAAAACATATTAAGCCCCGCCCACTATGCATACTAATGAAATTCAACATTTTTACATCATGAACCAAAAACAAACAACCATGTGGTTGTTAAAAATGAACATTTCAAGTTTTGTACATTAAGCTAGGTCTACTCATTAATATGCATGACATAACCATCAAAAACAACAGGGCACATCTACAGACCATGGGCTACAGTATGTGTGTTCCACATATGACAGTGCATCATTCTTCAGATATCGCGTTTACGACCTGGCCATCACAAACACACATACATAAACACATACATACACACATACACAAATACATACATATATACATACATAATGCACAGTACATACATACTGTACATACATACATACATACATACACATACATACAGACCCCTAGCTTTGCTGTTTTACAGGGGTGGCCCGCCCTTCCCCTCCGTGGGTCCGCCTGCTCCCCTGGGGTCTGCCAAGCCATCTGCCATGCCCTTGGGGTCCGCCCTGCCCCTCATGATAATTTTTTTTTTTTTAAACCTAATAATCTTATTTAACCTCATGAAATACCTTACATGGATACGGAACACAGAATGATAGTATAGTAAGCAATTGTCCTGTTTGGCTCATGAATGGTCCTTATCAATCAGAATAGTTTTATTCTCAGGTATGATTATAGTTAAAATCCCAGAGCTTATTTACCATGGGATTGAGCCTTAAGGGGCCCCTGGACTCCATGCCAAAAGACATGGTGCTTCGTGCAAGCATTAATGTGCCCCACAACAAGTCTAGCACCCTGCCCCTTTTTAAATCAAGCTTGGGATCTGATGCATGCATGCATGCATGCATGCATGCATGCATACATACATACATACATACATACATACATACATACATACATACATACACACACACATACATACATACATACATACATACATACGCCATTATGACCACATACAGTAGGTTCCTGATGTTATCGCATCAGAACCAAAAATGAATTTATAGTACAGTGGAAATTCACATGCAAAGTCCATGCACTTGAAAGAAGCCAATTTTATCTTATAATGCCATAAAGTCTATAAGCAGGTACATTTTCAATTAGAAAAGGGGAACAAATTTTTCTATAACATTTTTTTCCCCATTACCTGGCACTGATGCAAGTTTTGGGGGACACAAAATAGAAAAACTAACATATATCTTATTGTTGCCTTATAGTCCTGTTAACGATTAGCGCTTCATTGCTAATTGCTCGCAACTCTTCAAAAATGTTTAGTAGAACCTAAAAACAATTAAGCGCGAACATGCTATGTGGGTGGCCTTGTGTAAGAGCTAAACCAAGGTCAGAACTATGAATTCATTTAATTGTTTGCGCACTTCAAAAACTAAATTGGGCTTACTGGGTGACGGTCTGTACACAAATGATTTTGTAACAGCTCTGTCATATACCAGGCAAGTGATGCTTCAACAGTGCAAGTAGATTTTATTTCTACACCTCTTTGAAAGTCATCTAAACCCAGGATCTTTATTTCCAACTAGTTTTACCACCCTAAAGGGTAATTTTAAGACATGATATTTGTAATTTGGTGACATTCTTGGCCTATTTATTTTCCATAAATGCATTGTCTATTTGTGTGGGAAGTGTACCAGTTGCATGGAAATTTCATTAATTTTCATTGACCACTTTTTTCTTAAAATTTTTAACAGCTTCATATTAAAGCTCATGGATACAGAACACAGAATGATAGCATAGGTAAGGAATTGTCTTGTTTGGTAGCTAATGAATGATCATTATCAGTCGGAATGGTTTCATTCTGAATTATGATTATGGCTAAAATACCAGAACTTCACCAGGGGCTTTAAGCCTTAAGGGAGCCCCTGGACCCCATGCCAAAAAAGCGCAGCACTTTAGGAGCGCATCAATGTGCCCCCTCAATAAATCAAGCATCCCTACCCCTTCTTTAAATCAAGGTAGGGGTCTGCACAAAACCATCTTGTAGCACTCACTGCTTCAATGGCATCCCTCAGCGTCTGCTCCAAGACCACCATATCCAAAGTATCCGATTCCTTCCTCTTGAAGATCAGCGCCACCTCTGGTTCCGGAACAAATGACTGACTCTCTCGTTCTCGTATGCCTTGCAGTGAATCATACTGGCTCTTGTTTGAATGCCCTTTACAATGCAGTGGATCTTCAGAATTTTCACTGGAAAAGATCAATCAAGGAAATGCATGACAAGCACTGTACAACAGGACACATGACAGAGGACAAATAATAGGAGACACTGCACAAAATGACTTGATAATTCCCTTTTCATTTACAAGCCACAATTGAAATGCCAACAATACATGTAGGAGTCATTATATGCACTTGTCAATTGTGTGACTCACCCCTACACTCCTGGACAAAGTGAGTCATTGCACCAAGGTGGGTGATCAAAACATGTACATTGACGCACCTTACACTGTAATCACATAGGTAACTGACATTTCTTCCGAAACACCTTAACGAAAATCACTCACCTGTTTGTTTGTTTGTTTGATGAGAGTTTAATGGCACCACAACAGCAAGCTTGGGTCAAACTGTGCCTGAGAGGTTAGATCATTCCAGAGGTAGGAAGGAGAGAAACAGGGAGAGATTGAGACAAACACGAGAACTAAAAGCCAGAAAGCTGGGATCGAGAGAGGAGGTGTATGGGTGGAAAAATAATGTAGAGAGAGAGGGTGTGGGGAAGGAGGACTAAATATGGTTGTAGAGGGAATCATGATGAAGGAAGGAGATAATATTTTCCGGAGGTTTTTTTTTGGAAGAGCTCGGCTACTGAGTTGTGGGCAGCGAGGGAAGCTCTGGGAAGGTTGTACAGGGGGCAAGCAAGGAGAATGTGATGGACTGTGAGGGTGCAATGGCAATTGTTGCAGAGGGGTGGGGGAGCCAGTAAGAAAGTGGGAGTAGGAGAGGTGGGTGTGACCTATTCTAAGGCGGGTAATGTGGACGTTGTCGACACGGGATAGGTTGTGAGTAGTGGGTTTGAGCGGAATGGTGGGCTAGTATAACGTGGAGTTTGTTATCAATTTGGGAGTCCCGTGAGATTTGCCAGCAGCCACGAACAAGGAAGTGATAAGCGGTTTGATGTCAGAAAGGGTTTTGGAAAAAGGGGTAGGGGGAAGGGTAAGGGCGAGCTTAGCAGCTGCACCAGCCCTGTTATTGCCAGGGATGCCAACATGGCTGGGTATCCAGAAGAAAAGAATATGTTTCATACGGAGGATGGGGGTGAAAGGAGTTTACGGATGATGAGGTGAGATGTGGGGTTATCCCATTTAACATTGAGTAATGAAGTAAGGACAGCCTTGGAGTCAGAGAAGATGGCAAAGTGGCTGAGCGGAGAGTATTCAATAAACTTGAGGGCGAGGAGGATGGCCTCGGCCGAGAAGCTGGATGAGTAGTCGGGAAGCCTGCTACTGAGGGTGATGTCTTGGATGACGGCAGCAGCAGCTGTCTTGTCGGCTTCCTTGGAGCTATCAGTATAGATGGAGGTATAGTTTGAGAGTTGGTCTTTGATTTGGTTGTGGAGGTTGATGAAGAGGTTAGGATGGGTTTGGGTTTTGTGATGAGTGGAGAGGTCCAGGTGGATAGTAGTGAGGGGGTGGCCCAGGGAGGGAAAGTGGGCCAGGAGAAAGTGCTGAGAGTGGTGGGATTGATGTCGAGATGGAGAAGGTCTGATTTGATGCGTAAGCTGAAGGGAGGGGATAGGGTTTTAGTCATGTCAAAGAGGGTGGAGATATTCGGGTATCTAATGAGGATGTAAACAGGGTTCTAGGTGTTGGTGAGGGTTCTAAAAGCATAGGAGAGGCTAAGCTTTCTACACCTTAGCAGGAAGGGGGATGGGGAGGTCCTTGGCTTCAGGCGTGAAGGGCTATTTTGGAAGGTGTGATGAGGAGGTCCTGTAGGCATCCAGGCAAAGCCTGAGGGCTTCATTTTGGAAGGTGTTGATGTGGTTAAGGTTATAGCCAGGAACTTAGTGTGGTCAACTCTAGGCATGCAGTGCATGCAGACTGGTTGAGGATGGTGAGTAGGGTAGCAGTGGCCTTGTTGGGGAGTTGTTTCAGGAACTGGTAGGGGATGTTATCTGGGCCCTTGGATGTGCATCCATCATCATGGATGGCTTGCTTTAATTCAGAAAGGGTAAGAGGGGTGTTGTAGCTCTCTGTGTTGTTGGAGGGAAAGTTAATACTCAGGGTTTCTACTTCTCCTATCTGGCAACCCTGTATTGTTTTTTCACAAATTTGCTTTTGATGTCTATTGGGGTGAAAAATTCACCATTTGTACATCTTATCGGAAAAATCAATAAATACTGTAGCTTATTTATGAATATATATATTAGGATGCATTCCATGTAAAACCTATGCCAAAGGTATGAGACCTTTGCTTTCATACACCAAGACAGTCAAGAGACCATGCAGCAAGTTACCACAATAAGCTTAAGTCTTGTTTAGTATTTTGCTGCTACATTACTTTCCGCGGTGACAAACTTGCTTTTATTTTTAATATAACATGATTGGTTAACAGTACAACTAATGAATATGTATTAGCTCTTGACAGTATTCTTTTTATAATTAAAGTCAATGATACAGGAATACGCCTTTCATGAGAAGGATAAGTTCATTCTGGAGCAGGTTCAGTGAAGAGCCACTAGACTTATTCCCGAAGTAAAGAATTTCTCTTTAATATAAATCTAGGTTGCAAATTCTTGGTTTGACCACGCTTGAGTTGAGAAGAGTACGTGGCGATATGATTCAGGTTTTTAAGTTCCTATCTGGAAGTGATGCTTTGACTTCATGTTATTTCTTGCATGCTTCAGCTAATCCTAATATGACACGTGGTAACAGTTTGAAGTTGACCAAAAGAGTTTTCACGGATAGATATTCGGCGTTTTAGCTTTTCGCAAAGAGTTGTTAATGAGTGGAATGGTTTGCCTGAGTGGGTAGTTAGCTCCAATTCTGTTTACAATTTCGAAGTCAACTTTGATAAGTTTTTTACTAACTCTTGGTGTCCTTTATTTTCTATTTTTGTGGTGGTAGTGGTGTTAGTTTGGGCTTTTTATGGGGTGACTGACCCTTCTTAGCCCGTAATCTTGTTATGTTATGTTACACAAATCTATATATAGCAAAGAAAAAAATATTTAGGCATTGCGCCGTCTCTACCTCACCTCTTTCATAATGCAATGGCTGCCATTGCATCATTCATCTAAGGTACATTATCTAGAAGGAGTTAAAGTGTTTTTAAGTGTGATTGTTTCAAAGTTATTAGCCTAGATTAGCCTAGTTATAGGCCTAGATTTATTCAGATTTAATCTTTAGTAAGATTTATTCATATTTAGGTAAATAGCTTTGCAAACGCCACAAATCCTGCAAGTTATTTTTATTATTTTTTGTTTTTACGCCAGGTTATCTATTCTATTACCACGCCTGTACACCAAGTAAGACCATCTACTTTTCCCACTGCCGCACGCCAAAGAAGTAAGTTTCACGCCAAAGATCTTCATGTCTTAGGGTGTGTAGGTATATGTATGTGTGTGTATGTGTGTGTGTGTGTGTATGTATGTCTGATATATAAATATATATATATATATATATATATACAGTATATATATATATATATATATACAGTATATATATATATATATATATATATATATACAGTATATATATATATATACAGATATATATACAGTATATATATATATATATATATATATATATATATATATATATATATATATATATATATATATATATATATATATATATATATATATATATATATATATATATATATATATATATATATATATATATATATATATATATATATATATATATATATATATATATATATATATATATATATATATATATATATATATATATATATATATATATATATATATATATATATATATATAGTATATCCACATGTATATAGATTAGTATATCCACATGGTTGATATAGGTTGCCATAACGCTAGGAACGCCAGTGTCAGGCCTAGGCCTATCATAACCCTTATTATAATTTCGTTTTCTACTAAAATTACCATTTAATCTGTACAAAATTTGTGATTAAAAAGAAATACAAATGTCTACTTACGACTCGGTTTCTCCGTTTTCGTCACACTTAAAACACTCTTCGTTAATTTCAGTTTCAATGCCTTGATCACCATTTCCAAAACCGTACTTTTCTGCAAGTAAAATACTCAACACTGGATCTTCGCTAGCCACTTTCGCGAAATCGTCTTCTACGGGTACAACGAGAGCTTGTCCATTTGGCTGTTTTTGCAGCTTCCAGTGAGTCGCAGCTCTTGGTGTGGTCAACGATATGAAAATTGAAAATATATGAAATGTTAGTAACGATCGAATACAACAATCAGACACCATTGTCGATGAATTAGAGACGTTTCCAGAGCTTGTTCATGTTGAGGATATCTTCGCTTTAGTCGGTTTGTCCATTTGTCTTTTGTTTTGACTGTGTATTTGTTTCTTGGGTAGAGTTGACTTTTAACCTTTATAGGATTCTCATTCAGTCGTTATTCTAGTCCTCTGCTGTACGTGAATATTACTAGAAAGACTGTTTTTGTTTGATCATGGAAGTGGTTTGACATTTGCAGTGGTTTTAACGTTTTTTCACGTCGATTAGATTTTTACCGGTTCTTATCAACGATGAGGCGTTGAAGTCTTGTTGATCCTTGCAATTTTGTTTTCTTCAAAGACGTGTCAGATGGAAAACGAGGTAAACACAAAATGGCAGATTGATTTACAGAACTGAAACAGTCAGGTGAAACTATTCTTCAGTCTGTCAGTGGATGATCCTTTCAGAAAATATTTAACTCGGAGATTTAAAGCTGTTGAGAGAGCTGGCATTCTGCAGCTCGGGGGGGTGGGGTAAGTGGGGTGGGGGTGGTGCAAGATCCAATAAAAGTTACAAGCGGAAAATTGAACTAGTAATGAAGTTCCCAAAATCTCCTTCTTCAATAGTCAAGAATTTGAGTCTTCCGGCAAACTTTCTTCAATTTTCGGGAAATTTTCTTCCTATTCCGGAAAGTTTTCTTATTTTCGGGAAATTTCACCAAATTTGCAATAATTTTACAATATTGTTATTAAATTTTACCAATTTATGTAATATCATCCCAATTTTACCTTCCAATCGGACAAAAAGCATAACCGACGGGCAGTTGAAAATCCGATTAACTGTCCTCCCCCCGCCCGGCGGCCGGGAGGAGGGAGGAAGCTTTCACTCCCTACCCAGAGAATGCATCCTTCATGTTTTGGCAATAACTATGATTGTAGCAAAGTTACTTCATGTGTGGACTTAAGAGTGGCATACTCCTGTATACTCTTCCCTAATCGTCATCCTATCTAACAATAGGTTTAGGTCTATCAATCTTTGGGAGCCTGGCAATTTAAAACCAAGAGCAACAATGATTTCCTTTTCCACTTTTTTTTTTTTTTTTCCTTCATTATTCCTAATTTGATTTTTGTATGGGGGAATTTTTGCTTGACTCCCTCGTTGCCCCGGGCCCACACTTTTGGTAGGCAAATTTATTTGTATGACTTTTCTTAAGTTGCGATAAGCAAATTTCACCTATGAGATCTTATTGTTTATATTTACCCATTGTTGGTCACGCGATTAATAATAAAAGCATCTTAACGGTAAAAGCTGGCGACAATAACTAAGAAAGTTTGTGCAACATAAGATAGCTGCATCGAAACAGAAAACAGACATATACACCATATTTAGAGTAACGTTAAAATACCCAATCTGGAAGTGAAGACTTTCCAAATTTCAATTTCAAATCTTCTATATCTGTATAGCACACTTTTACATCACCGTCCATGCATATGGCAGGGAGATGTCTTTTATTAAAATACTGTGCAATAGGTTTTCCTTATTCAAATTCGAATTTGAAAGCTAATTATACCATCCTAGTCATCCTTATTTGAGGCATATTCTTTAAAAGGTAAGTACATATTTAAAATCTTTGTATGTCTCTATATTTTGCTGTTTAATTGGTGAATTGGGATGTACGTAGCAAACACTGCTGGTGTATTTAGACTTTTTGCAGGAAGGGCAAAGACCTTAATATTTATAGTCATATGCAGGCGTGTATAGAAAGCTTTCGAAAAGTGGGAGGCTCGACCTCTACGGGGCCCTTCCCAAGTCACATATCCCCGGGCCCATCCCAATCTGTAAAGACCTCTACGGGGCCCTTCCCAAGTCACATATCCCCGGGCCCATCCCAATCTGTAGAGACCTCTACGGGGCCCTTTCCAAGTCACATATCCCGGGCCCATCCCAATCTGTAGAGACCTCTACGGGGCCCTTCCCAAGTCACATATCCCCGGGCCCATCCCAATCTGTAGAGACCTCTACGGGGCCCTTCCCAAGTCACATATCCCTGGGCCCATCCCAATCTGTAGATAGCAAAGCAACAACGTAAAGTAAGAGGGACACTTTATTTTTAGAATGGGACAAATTTGTCTAATGGGGACACATTTCTCCCGTATTGACAAATGTCGCCAATTTCCTACTACATAGGACAAATATTGAGGGGCACTTTTCATTTGCAAAATTCGCACTTTTGTCATTTTTCGGAAAAGTGGAGGGGGCTCGTTCCCCAGTCATGCCAGTACCACCCGATTCATACACCTATGCATACATCTGTACATGTATGAGTCTTGGAGTCCTGAGCAGACACCTGTTTTTTTTTTTCGAAAATAAGATTACTAGTTTTTTAGCTATGGCTGATCAAAATTTGATCAAGTTTGAAGTTAGCGAAATTTGTGACGTGGACTAGGTGGACAGTTCAAAATCTTTTTAGTAATTCTTTGAAATTCTTTTCTAAATCTAATGCCTATTTCTGCTATTTATAATTTATTGGGGTACATTAACTTGAAGACTCTTAACTGTTGGTCTTAATTTGCTGCGCCACTGTGCAAACAAAAGAATGTAGGAAGCGGAGGGCGGGTGGGCACTTCTTACTAAAAGTTTAGGGGTGTGCAGCCCACCAACCGAAAAACATACCCGCAGTATGACAGAGTTTTTAATAATTACAGTATGTAATTATACAATTTTGATACCCGCAGTATGGAAGAAGTCAATTTTGATGCCTGCAGTATGAGTATTCAACAAAAAATATTGTGAAAATGTACCAGCAGTACAAAATTAACACAGTAAAACCTCATTTTTTGGGACCTGCACTACAAAAATGATAAAAAAGACAATTGTTTTCACTATTATTATTTTTGTTTTTTGTATAGTATAAAATGACACATGCTTTACTCAAATGGTGCAAAGAAGGCACCTGCTTGGGTGGCACATATACATATACCTAATATATGGAAGTGCCCCCAGCTGCCCCATACCCCAGCTGCCCCGCCACCCCGGCTGCCCCCGCCACCCCCTCCCCCTTCCCCCGTAGGAAATGCTATCTGACACCCTGGTGGCGCTTCCACGACTGTTTATGCTTATTTTATATATTTCTTTGAAAATTTACACTCTAGAAAAGGAATGGTCAAATCTGGCCACCATATGGTCAACTATGCACTGATCTAATTATCATCGTATGACCAAATTTGATAAAATTGTGATTAAATTGATCATAAGTTGATCAAATTTGACCATATTTTGTTGTTCGGTTTTAACCATAGATCTTACTAGTGCTTACTAGTTGACCATGCCAATGAGAAATTTTACTATTCCTTTTTAAGAGATCTACTTGAATTATGGAAATTTGTTTGAGAGTGTATAGTATGCAGTACAGGAACATGCCTATTTATCTGTTCATGTCATATGAACTATAATTTCTAATCGTATTGATTTATATTATATTTCATGTACAGTGCTTATGAACATGTTTTTTTTCATGAATTTTAGCACTATAATCAATTCGGGAGCAACCCAGAGAGAGAGAGTTGAACACACAATTACAATGACGGGGTCGTCG
>JAIGNY010004162.1:605000-625000 GCA_020152595.1 Chiridota heheva
CTGTCGACCGTTGAAAGAGGAAATTCTGTCAGTTACCAGCTGACTAAAATGACATTAAAATAATAAAAGTAATTTTAACATTTTCAAAAAGAAACTTTTTTTTAAAGTCTTTTTCGAACTGTTTTTCAGAAATTTTTGTCTATTAAGCTTGGTTTTTTTCTTTTTTTAAATAAATATATATTGTATGTATGTAAAGTGCTACTTATTACTTTTTGTTTTGTTTTGTAGAAGTAAGCGCTATATAAGAATTGATTAATAATAATTTATAATGATGTGTAGGCCGCCTAGTCGGTGAAACCTTTGGCGAAACATAGCATAATATTTTGCATGAAATTGTCACATTATTTGAGGGAAATTGAACATACTTGAAGTCATTTCCATGTAATCGGAATATATTTTTTAAATCCTGAAAATATAGGATTAAATCTATGGAATGAGGTGGGGGGTGGGATCTCACTATTTCCCTCGAATTGGGCTGAAAAGATATTATGTTAGAACCTCGAATAGGCTTGAAGTGAACAAACTTCCATGGACTTCGGTCCTGTTTCCCTACAGGGCGTAGCTCATGGAATCTACCACACAAGGGCGGATACATGAATTTTTTGAAGAAAAAAAAGGAGGTGGCGATACAAAGTGAAGTCGTAAAAATAGTCCTAAATTTGATAGTACGTGATCCTTGCACTTAGCATGTGCAAATGCGTCTAGAGTGTGTGGAGATGGAGGGGGGCAGAGGGAGGTGGAGCAGAGGGGAGCAGAGGAGGCAGAGCTTTTTGTATTCAAAAATTTTGCAAAAAGATTACTATGGAAACTAGGCACACTCATCCTCAATGTTGCAACAATTGTTGATGTATTTTGAAAAAAATGGATTTAACTTTTTGGATATTTCATTTATTTTCCTCGAATTATCTTCAGGTGGTAAATTATAATTATCCCCTAATGAGTTAATAGAATCATTTTTACAATATTTTCCTGAAAAATCCAATGGTTTTAAACCACATAATTCCAGGACAAAATGATGAGGAATATGAGGTTGTGACTTCACAAATTCTCTGATATCAGTCGTTTCTACACTAATGGTGCAGAACTTCTTAACCAAAAGTCTCCTTAACCGAATAAGATAATTCAATGCTGCCTTTTCTAAAAAAAATTACTTGCTTGACCATTGAATTATTCCTTTGGCTAGATTGATTTGTAATTCTTCTGTTTATTAAACAGTTAAACTGAAGCCATGAAAGTATTGCAAAAATTACATATAGTTAGTTCCATCTTACGGCGTTTTGAAATCTCAAGCATTCATATGGAAAACCTTGTGCAAATTATTGGTAATAGGCCTATTAATTGTCGATCAAAATACTATGAATCAGCCATATCTGAAAAACTAAAGATTCCATTTTCAAATTTCAAAAATAGAATATACGGTGAGATTTAATACCATTTCATTCATTATAGAAATTGTTACATGTTCATGGACCTCAACATTTTGAAGAAAATTCTTAGTTTAAAAAAATAATAATAACAATATAAAAACAACAGCACAGGATTAGTTTACGCGGTGAACCCAGATTAAAGATTCATATTTCTGTAAACACGAAATTTGGTCTTAAGTGCAATGCATATCTTAATCTGTTTTACTGAAAACGAAAAACTACACTATATACGAAATATACACTTATATACAGGACTGTTACAATTCGCAAAAACCATTTGGATAAACAATTTTCTATTGAAAAACCGAGCAAAGCGCTTCAGTATAGTTCAATGTTAGACGACCATGCTAAATTGTACATGCTTCACTGCTTCTTGTACGTGTTGGAGTTCGAAATTTGTCGCCTGAATTCGGGATGTTGTTTGTCAGTTTGAACAGTCAAAGAGCTTCCACACATCTCTTTGGAATAGTTAATCGACTATTTGCCTAAAAGCAATTTCTTTACAATTTTCTTTAAGTTTTGAACCTATATGATAAAAGTTAAACAATGCTGCTATTTAGATGTCATCATTCCACATCAGGGATTTCCCCTCTTCTTTTCAGTTTTGTTTTGAAATCAAACCTCAAAAAACAATTTACACTTTTAGGTTGTAGGCCTATTGCAAGAAAAAATACGTTTATAATATCCATCACAGAATTCGTTCAGAATGCATCACAGAAAAGCCGTGCGAAAATCCAAATTTAACTTTACTCGTAACTTTAGGGGATTTTCTCTTCATTACAAAATTAGCCTTAGTCCACACTCTTTAAATGGTGAGGCAACCCGCATCATTGCTATCAGGGGTGTAGGAAGCGTCACCGCTCGGGAGAGGGGAGGGGTGGGGCGGGGGTACAAGAACACCAAACTTTACCGGACATAACAGGGTCCCGGAAAATGGTAAATTTAAAAATGTTTTTTATCAAACTTTGCAGCTAATCTGGATATTTTCTATTTTATTTAATTCATTTTCAAGCAATCGACTGTCTTCAAATTTTGTGTCACTTTTGTGGAAGTGTTGTAAACGTTAAACAGAAAAAGAACCTAATAATTTAACCAAAATTTCTTTCTAATTTTACCAACTTTTACCTTACCTATCTACTTCGTGCCAAGTGGCACATAAGGCCGCCCCCCGTGACACAATGTTTCCACTCTGTCCTGTAGGACGCGGCTATCTTCGTGTCACTACGGGTTCTCCACCATGCCTTATTTTGTTCTTTTTCCATAGTTCTTCTCTTCTCCTCGTTTTAGGTCTCCCTCTTCACTCCAAAGCAGCGCATTTCGTCTCCTCTGAGGTACAACAAGACCTGCAAGATTTGGCGGTTTTACATTTGGGCTTCTGGTTTCTGTGATCAAAGTTTGTTTTATGATGCTGGGTGATTGGTCCTGCGATCAACACCCAACCTGGAGGACAGGGTTTTCAGACAGGGTTTCCATCCCTTCGCCACGTGCTCCAATTATTGAAAGGCGCTGGATCCTTGCTTTTTCACTATTGTCACTTATAGCTGCAGTGTTTGCACTACATTACCAGGGATTACTAATAGGAAGTGTGACATAATACTTGTTGGCAGAGCTTTTGGACAGACGGTAGACATTTCTCAGTATTTTAAAGATAGTTCTTAGGTGACACCAGAACTCTCCACTGAGACCTATTACCAAGTTCCTTAATCCCCATTACCTCCATAATTTCCAAATGTCACTACCCAACCAACCGACATGATTCGGTAGAACTCGGAAACCGATCAGTTGTGTATTGTTTAGTCCAATATATTCTATGCCAGTATGTAAGAGTTTTGGTTAAATGGTTAAGGGTTAATTCAGCGGTCAAGTTGATATGATTTAATTCGATTTCAATTTTGATTACTATCCCATTAATTTAGTAACACTGAAACCAGAAACACAACTTATGAAACTAGGATTAATGGTATGGTTGAGTAACTTTACAACTACTCAAAACTACTCAACTGGCATTGAGATTCCCACTGAAATTACTTTTTAATTCATATATTTACTTTAAAGGGAAGAATGCAGAACAATGAAATATAACAAATGTAACTTGTAGACTGGTAGAAAAGCTACGGTTGATAGTGTCATTTATGTATTCACATGGTAAGTCTTGCAAAAGGGGAAGTTAACTCGGTTATTCCGAAAACAGTCAGACAGTCACGTACACAATTATGATTGCGTGCATTTAGTAACTGTTTAGCATTCGGACCTGGATTCCTGTATCATCGCTCTTGCAGTCTTGAGGGAACTACAAACGCTGAGTTTGGAAATAGTAAGGTACGTCGTTGTATAGCAATTTTTCAATACTCTAGTTTTTTTACAAGTTTGAAAAAAAAAATGATTCAATCCCAGTTTGAATGGTTCAAGTGACATGTCAGCATGTAGTATATGGCTGTATGGTGTCTCATGTCTAGTGACAAGAAATTGCTGGATATACCAAAGTGGAGACTAAAATCTTTGGTTACAGGTCTTTCACAGTGGCAGCCGCCAGAAAATGGAATGATATTCCAAAATCCATGAAACACATTAACTTTTTGAATACGTTTAAATCTCAGCTCAAAATATATTTGTTTAAGAAGTATTATTGATTTTTATTATAGTTTGATTTAATCGTCTATTTACATTAACCTATCATTTTTATTGTATATGCGCTTTGAGCATACTCCACAGTGTGGATTAAGCGCTATATAAATGTTCCTATTATTAGTATTATTACTTGACATTAAATTACTAGTAGACCAGCCGAACATGAAAAATATAACTCGAAAAAATTGACGGCATTGTTTGTTAATAGAAGGCATCCATGCTATAGATATATCGGTCATAGACTGGGGCAGACCGGTGAGGGTCGCTGAATTTTAAGGTCATTATAGGGGTCAAAAAGATCAAATGATATCATTCTTGGTTTTCTGAATTTTGTATGAATATAAATCTTTGTTAAAAGATCTATCCAATGAATATAAATTCATGATGATTCAAATGTGTCAAACGCATGCCAAAATTCTCCAAACTTTTATATTATTACACAAGCATATGGCAAGTTGAAAAGCTTATCCTAGATGAAAGATAAACTTAAGATTAGCTACAACTGTACAGCAAGCTGACTGGCAAGCTCTTAGATTATTTGGTCCAACATTGTTGTAAGTTTCGTTCCTTTCATACACTATTATACGTTTATAATATTGTTTATTTAGTGGTGTGGTATATTTTGCAATTTTTATTTTCACGTTATACTCGCAATCAAGTTTCCATATATACTCGCAATCATATGTGTACGAATACAGGAGGGGGAGGGGGCACCGCGGCACGCCCCAACTTTTCCGAAACATGATCAATGTGCCCTTTTTGGAAATGAGAAGTGCCCCCAATTACTGTCCAAATAGTAGGAAATTGGCAACTTTTGTCGGTCCCATGTACGGGAGGAATGTGTCCCCATTGGAAAAGTGCTCCTTTCTTCAAATGAAGTGCCCTTTTTACTTTACTTAGTTGTTTGGGCTCACTATTCTATCAACAGATTGGCATGGGGGACATATGACTTAAAAAGTGCCCCTAAGAGGTCATGCCCCTACAACTTTTGAAAGCCTCCTACATGCGCACCCTTTCAGTGCCTTTTTAAAGATATATTTACCCAAATAGTAGTAGTAGTAGTAATAGTAATTATAATAATAATAATAATAATAATAATAATAATAATAATAATAATAATAATAATAATAATAATAATAATAATAATAATAATAATAATAATAATAATAATAATAATAATAATAATAATAATAATAATAATAATAATAATAATAATAATAATAATAATAACAATAATAACAATAATAATAATAATGATAGTAATAATAATAATGATAATATTAACAATAATAATAATAATAATAATAATAATAATAATAATAATAATAATAATAATAATAATAATAATAATAATAATAATAATAATAATAATAATAATAATAATAATAATGATAATAATAATAATAACAATAATAATAATAATAATAATAATAATAATAATAATAATAATAATAATAATAATAATAATAATAATAATAATAATAATAATAATAATAATAATAATAATAATAATAATAATAATAATAATAATAATAATAATAATAATAATAATAATAATAATAATAATAATAATAACAATAATAATAATAATAATAATAATAATAATAATAATAATAATAATAACAATAATAATAATGATAATGATAATGATAATGATAATAATAATAATGATAGTAATAATAATAATAATAATAATAATAATGATAATAATAATAATAATCATAATAATAATAATAATAATAATAATAATAATAATAATAATAATAATAATAATAATAATAATAATAATAATAATAATAATAACAATCATAATAAGAATAATAATAATAATAATAATATTAAAAATAATAATAACAATCATAATAATGAACATAATCATAATAATAATAATAATAATAACGATAATAATAATAATAATAATAATAATAATAATAATAATAATAATAATAATAATAATAATAATAATAATAATAATGATGATGATGATGATGATGATGATGATGATGATGATGATGATGATGATGATGATGATGATGATGATGATGATGATGATGATGATGATGATGATGATGATGATGATGATGATGATGATGATGATGATGATGATGATGATGATGATGATGATGATGATGATGATGATGATGATGATGATGATGATGATAATAATAATAATAATAATAATAATAATAATAATAATAATAATAATAATAATAATAAATAATAATAATAATAATAATAATAATAATAATAATAATAATAATAATAATAATAATAATAATAATAATAATAATAATAATAATAATAATAATAATAATAATAAATATATATAAACAAAAATAACAATAATGATAATATACAACACATATATATTTATATATATATATATATATATATATATATATATATATATATATATATATATATATATATATATATATATATATATATATATATATATATATATATATATATATATATATATGTATTCTGACTTCATAAAGTGATAAGTGAATGAAAGAAAAATAAATCGACAAAAACACAACTGGTAAAAACATTGTAAAAACAATAAAAGAGGTAGTTAACTAATGAACGGCCAGCGTGAAATACACAGATATACTTTGCCTCCCTCTATACACATTATAATATACATTAGCGGGGGTAAAGGAATAAGTAACACAATATAACGCAGTGAGACGCAATGAATATCAACCGTGAATGTGAACAGTACAAGAAATACAAATTAGGTAGCAAGGCTCTGTTTATAAAGTTAAACAAAGTAATAGTTTTCACAGAGTCAAAGTAGATAATTGTTGAGTCAGTTGAAAAACATAACAGCCTCAACCACATGCAAAAGGAGTAAATTGAATATAGAATACACGCAAGTATAAGTGCAAATAATGCATTAGTTTAGCCTACATACTAGTGTTACTTAAAGAAATTATAAAGGAGGTTGATATTTGGGTTGCCATGACGATTGATATACCCATCGACTTGAAGATTGAATGACAAAATGCGATAAAAATGATCAGCTTGGGGTAAAACAGACTTACATCAGCAATTATAAATGTAATTTTTAGCATGAATTAGGAAATAATTTAAATGGGCTCTCATATTTATCTAGTTGTCCAAAGAGCACAATGACTTTATTCAGAACAACGGGCTTTGAAATAATAAGCTTCACATCATCACCCTAGAAACAAGTAACAATCGGGCAATCCCAAAAGAGATGAGATAAAGTCAAGGCATTCAAAATGTACACACATTAGTTGTTCTGCTCTTAAATTTCAAAAGTCAGACCCGACCTGATAAATAACCAGGTCGGGTCTGATTTTTCCACTTCATTCTCTTTAATCTGAAAAACTGCTGAGTATCATACTAGCAATGGATGAAGTCCTTATTGTGTGGTTATTCTAATTAAAATAAAGTAGTCTCACTATTTTCTACAGTAAGTTTGTGGTTATGATGAAACAATTTTTTTAGGAGAAGGACAAGTCATGCAAGGGTGAATCTAATAAACCTATCTTATTCAAAAAATAATTAGTATCCTGTGAATGAAACGGAATTAGAAATAATGAAGATTATAATTCTTAACAGCTTTAAAGGATAACAGATTTTGTTCCAATCAGTAACGCAAGGCAAATCGTAGTTCCACCTATCTAAACAGGGTAGTCACTTCTTGTAATGTTTTACAATAAGATAATAAATCGATCTGTTGGAATTGCAATTGAAACAATAAAGTGATAAATTTGATTCATTACGGGTAACATTAACAGAGTTGGCAACATTTGCAGATAAATTATCTTTCCAAGAGCAGGTATGCAAGAGATAACACCAAATAACGGGTGAAAGGTAATGATGTAAGCTTGAACTCTTTTATAAAGTCAATTCAATATAATTTTTCGGGGAACCATTAATGCAGAAAAAATCAGGGTCCCGAAATTCCACAGCGTTTAAAAGATTCTTATCAAAAAAGTCTTATTCCAAATTTTTAGAAGTGAGTTGTTTAAAATAATTTGATTATCAAAGCGATCAAGCGACCTATTAAAGTTAAAAAAGAATCAGGCTTTACATACCTGCTTTACAAAACAGTTCTTAATATTCAAAATATTATGTGGACTCAATTTACATTAAAATATAAACCTATTTCCAAAATTAAGTAAAGCTAAATTAAAAATAATCTTCCAATTATTGAAATAGGTGAACAATAGCTACGAATCCTAAGACACTTTCAAGTAAAAATAAAAGAATCAACATATGAGTTGTAAACGAAATAACTAATATTAGATAGAACCAGTGGAAAAAATAAGATAATAATTTTTAAGATGATTTGGGGGAATTTTAGTGTAATAACCAAGGGGGGAAATATAAGATTCATCAAAATTAGTAACGAGACCGGAAACTTTGCCAAACTTATTTAGACTTAAAAAAGCGGCATCAGTGGACGACTTAGAACCGTCCGTAAATAGAACAGTGTCATCAGCATAGTGACGTATTTTAAGTTGATATCACTTACATGAATACCTCTAATAGAATGGTTATGCTTGATATAGATACAAAGAATTTCAGAACAAATTATAAATGAATAAGGACTAAGACTAAGAGTCTTGTCGTACCGGAAAATACTTGATACCGGAAAATAATTAGTACAATGACCATTGTTGATTACACATGAAGTAGCCTTTGTATAAAGGGTAGAAACCCATTGTATGAAACCCCGTCCAAAATAAAAAATAAAAAAGTACCTTCTTAATAAATGAGTGGTCCAAGGAGGCGAACGCTTTCTCAAAATCGAAAAAGATTTAATGAAGCTAGTAATTATTATGATTACAATAGCTATAGTGTCTAACACTATACCTGCCCTTAAGGAAACCATTCTGCTCTGGACTGATACAATCAATTAAAATACATTGTAGACGGTTGTCCAGGGACTTAACTGCTATTTTGTAATCGATATCAAGAAGAGCGAAAGGTCTCCAGATTTATTTTTTTGAAAAATGATGGTTCTTGCCTGGCTGAAAAATTAAAGAAATCACTGCCTGTGATTGTTGTTTGGATAAACACATATTATTATAAGAAAAAAATAGCGTGTTAACAACGAATTTCCCAATTTTATCCCAAAGAATTTATAAAAGTCAGAAAATAAACCATTCCTGGGGATTTGTTAGACGGCATATAGAAAAAGGGAATCTTTGCATTCGCTAAAAGTTAATGGGCCTTCTAAAGAAACCGAATCCTCATTCGAATTAGGTTTGTTACTGTTAAGGGAATTGAGAAGAGTAGAGGGGTCACAAACAGGACGTTTGGAATCAAAGGAACGATGAAAACATAATTTCATCAAGAAGTGCATGCTTATCAGTAACATGCAAACCAGTACCATTAATCAATTTAGTAATACAGCTGGAGGCCTTATTTCCACGTTCTAGATTAAGGAAATACCTGGTGTTTTTCTCCCCACCTTCAACCCACCTTGCCCTGGAATGAATACAAATACCTTTAGGTTTATAATCGTATATCAAATCTAGCTCATTCTTGAAACCTCTCAAAGCAGATAAGTTGGAATCAGTGGGAGATGTTATACATAGTTGATCATAATACGAAATAGATTGAGGTACCTTACGCTCGGCATGAGCTAATCTTTCACGTGCCTTACGTTTAGAGTGAGCAATAGTAACAGATCTGAGAGAAATTCCCACAACAAAGATGCATTCAAATGAGAATAATCAACAGTAATGAAAGTGATGTTACATTAATAAGACAATACGTTATCATTATCTTTGAGTAAGGATGCATTAAATTTTCAGATACCTGGACCGCCTTCCAAAGAAGAAAGCTTTTTGAGGGTAACAATATCGTGATCAGAATTATACAAAGAATAAGAAAAAAGCATCAACAAGATGAATTAGACATACAGAGATAAAGAAAAAGTCAAGCCTGCAATGTATAGTTTTGTCAATTGTAGAATGCCAAGTATAGTTAGAATAATTAGGATTCCGTTCTTTCCAGATGTCTAAAGGTCAAATCTGCTATTGAGTTCCAACACAGAATTTCTCGCATTGAAAATAGTTACCATATTTCTGCCTTTAAAAAAAATCAAAATCAAAATCGAAAACAAGGTTGAAATCACCGCCCCAAATTATATTTATATTGCTATACTTATTAATAATATTGCCATTATTATTGAAGAAATTAGGTTGATCAATATTAGGAGCATAAATATTAATTAAAAGATAAGGAGTCTTCTCTATACGACAATCAATTACAACACATCTACCATTAAATCACACCTAATATCATCGATGTAGATATGTAATGAGGGTTTAAATAAAATCATAACACCACGGCTATCATTGAAGCCGTGTGCAAACAGAACCTTGCCAACCCATTCATTGCTCCAATATTTAATATTACTATGGGTAGAATGAGTCTCTTGTAAAAACAAAAATGATGATCATCATCATCATCCACCACCACCACCACCACAACCACCACACCACCACCACCACCCAACCACCACCGTTTTAAAACTCACAAAGTGCAGAACTGAAATGTACAAATAATCCTTCTTTTTTATGGCACCCAAAATATGAAATATCCTGATAATGAGATTAAAGAATGCGAAACACTTAAATCAATGACTTAATCAATTATATTAATTTCTCAAGTATCTTGCTTTTTACTTTAATATTATTATGCTTGGAATAATTTATTTATATTAGCAATTTTCAAAATACTTTTTCTTTCTTTCTTATTATTTGCTTTGATCGTCACTTAAGTTGATTCATACCAAATATTACAGATTGCTCCTTTTAAAGTTCAATGTTTTATATCATGACGAAATAATCATCCTTACTAGGAATGGTCCATCAATCATTCATGGGTTTTGCACAAAGCAACAACAACAATTGAATACACAACATTAACGGACAGACACGGTAGTTACCTGCATTTTCCCATCAGTCACCAGAGGTGACTGCCGGGTTCTGCTACACACTACCGAGGATGATAAAGTATATACGGACAAACAAACATAGAGATGAGAGAAACAACTCAAAAGAAGAACCAAAGAATGACATCAGGGCGTGGAGACCAGGCAAAGAGCAGGCAGGAACCGGAGGAAAGAGTCCCCCAAGCATATAATATGTATTTTTTTTATTTAAGCTCTGCCAAGGTCTAATCTGATTTGCATCACTGAACAGCAGTTATGTGTCTTGAGCCCAAAATGAATGACCTCTTGTGTACAGTGTAAGAGTAGCTGGTTGCTAACAAGTGAACTGTTAATAGACTATGAAGATGTTGTCAGTTAAGAAGGTATACATTACCCTTGTGTTGTGTATAGTGTAACAATAGCTGGATGCTAGTCAATGAATTGTGAAGAGTCTCTCGGGTTAAATGGTGTGGATTACCCCTAATTTTGATAAAATCGGGGGTGTCGGGTTGGAGGTGTCTAAGAGCCAAGAATTTCTAATGTGTTCTGTACTTTAAGCTTTGTATGTGTATACCAGTGCCTTGTGGAAGACCAGCACTGTTGCTGAGCAGGTCACCCTGTTTAAATATTTGAATTTAATATAAATAAAAAAATGAATAAATGTGGTACATTTGCATAAAATATACAAATTGGCCTGATAGCATGAGATTTAAAAACACTGTAAAATGGTCGATATTTAACCGATTTTGATGATTTTATTCTGATAAAATGGTTTTGTAATGTTGCCTCTACAAACCTTTAAGCACTTTACCGCATGTCGATTGCCTTTAACTGGACATATAGGTATTTAAGGAAGTTACGTAGAATGGAGAAAAGTCTTTATAAAAAAAAAAAAAAATTATTTTGACTACAGGTTCGAAGATATATTATCACTATGTCTGTTGCTTTCGATATTGAAGAATGGTACGAAAAAAACTTCCCAGACCTTCTGGAAGATCAGCCTGTGGACGATGCGTGGAACTATCAAGACAACCAATTGAATCATGTATGGCCATCATACAACGAAGAAACAGTGAATGACAATTTTGATTTAGATTCAATTTTTTGGGAGGATTCTTTCGACGGAAACATGCCCGCCTGGTTTTACGTGTAAGTTTCCCTGATCATCCAATGATAAAGATCATATGTTTAAAAATTAGCTTATTAAAGGGTTATAGATTTGGTGGCTTAGAAACCGGGGGTGGGGAGGAGGATAGGGGAGGGGGTAAGTGTTGGGAATGGTACTTCCCCCTCCCCCAATAATGAATTGAATTTTGAAGAGTCAGATTCGCTTCACACCTTTTTTTATTCCAAAGTGAGCATAATTAAGTCATATGTTAACAATTTTAAATTATGATGTGTTTTGATCTTGTCTTTCCGACTTTGGCCACCTCCTTTCTCCTCCCTTCACGGCGGAGTCACTATTTTCCCAAACAGGATAGCAATTGCACTCATTTTAGTTTTTTGTTGTTGTTGTTGTTGTTCTTAGGGTCAGATTAGTGTTAGGGTTCAAAATGTATGCCAATTAGACAAGAGGAAATTTGTGCCATTGATATCCTGCTTGGGAACAAATTTGCGGTCGGGTCTGGCTTTGATCATACAAAGATATTCGGGGGGTGTGAAGCTGGTCGCCGGCTAGTTCCCAATTAAATATTCGTTACTCACTATGTATCAGTTGTTTTATCTGTTCATCACTATTTCCTAGTTCCTAATTCGAGATTGGCTATTTCCTTATTAGTTGCTTCCTATATACCGGTTGTTTTTTTTTTCGTTATTTCCTAGTACCTAGTTCCTGATTCGCCGTTTCTATTTTTCCCGGTTCATAGTTTCTAATTCGATATTGATTATTTCCATATTCGTTGCTCGCTGTTCTTTTATTGTTACTTCCTAGTTCCTAATTCGCAGTTTCCTATTCGCCAATTCCTAAGTCCTAGTTCCTAATTCGATATTGATTTTTCCTTATTCGTTGCTCGCTATATACCAGTTCTTTTAACTGTTTATCATTATTTCCTAGTTCCTAATTTAATATTGATTATTTCTTAATTCGTCGCTCGTTATATATGTTCTTTTATCTGTTCATCGTTATTTCCTAGTTCCTAATTTGATATTGACTACTTCTTAATTCGTCGCTCGTTATATATGTTCTTTTATCTCTTCATCGTTATTTCCTAGTTCCTAATTTGATATTGACAATTTCTTTATTCTTCGCTCAAGGCTTGCTATATACCTGTTCTCTTATCGTTATTTCGTAGCTCCTAAATCGATATTGATTATTTTCTAATTCGTCGCTCGCTATATACCTGTTCTTTTATCCTTATTTCCTAGTTCCTAGCTCGATATTGATTATTTTCTAATTCGTTGCTCCTTATATATCTGTTCTTGTATCGTTATTAGGCTAGTTCCTAATTCAATATTGACTATTTCCTTATTCTTCGCTCGCTATATTCCTGTTCTCTTACCGTTATTTCCCAGTTCCTAATTCGATATTGACTATTTCTTTATTCGTTGCTTGCTATATACCTGTTCTGTTATCGTTATTTCCTAGTTCGTAATCCGATATTAACTATTGAATCCTTACTCGTCGCTCGCTATTTACCTGTTCTTTAAATTTATCGTTATTTCCTAGGTCCTAATTTGATATTGACTATTTTCTTATTCGTCGCTCCCTATATACCTTTTATTTTATCGTTATTTCCTAGTTCGTAATTCGATATTGATTATTTCCTTATTCATCATTCACTGTATACCTGTTCTTTTGTCGTTATTTCCTAGTTCGTTATTCGATATTGACTATTTCCTTATTCCTCGCTCGCTATATAGCTGTTCTTCTATTGTTATTTTATCCTAAATCGATATTGATTATTTTATTTCTCTATATACCAGTTCTTTTATCGTTATTTCCTAGTTCCTGATTCGATATTGACTATTTCCTAATTCGTTGCTCGCTATATACCTGTTCTTTTATCGTTATTTTCTAGTTCCTAATTCGATATTGACTTTTCCTAATTCTCTCGCTACCTGTTCTCTTATCGTTATAGTTCCTGATTCTGACTATTTCCTAATTCGTTGCTCGCTATATACCTGTTCTTCTATTGTTATTTCCTAAATCCTAAATCGATATTGATTATTTCCTAATTCGTTGCTCCCTACTATTATATGTGCTCTTTTATCATTAGTTCCTAATTCCTAATTCGATATTGACTATTTCCTTATTCTTCGCTCGCTATATACCTGTTCTCTTATCGGTATTTCTTTGTTCCTAATTCGACATTGACTTTTTCCTAATTCGTTGCTCGCTATATACATTATATACCTGTTCTTTTATTTGTTATTTCCTAGTTCTTAATTCGATATTGATTATTTCCTTACTCGTCGCTCGCTATATACCTGTTTTTTTTTATTGAGAACCAAAAAAAAAAGACCACATTCCTTACAAAGATCATCGTGAGCTAGAAAAGAACCATAAACCATACACAAAGTAGATCTTTAACTCGTCCATGAAGACTTGGGATAAATGAATTACTATCAATACGGATATGAGAGTTGTTCCATAAAATGTCCTTAAGAAAACAACTTCTTTCTTATTAAGCTACTAAAATTCAAAATACACCAAGCAAGACAAATATCCCCGATAAAGTTATTGCTCATGTCAATATCACATGCGCTAAAATTACAGTGATAAAGAAGGTATTACCAAACTGCTAAAAAGGTTTGAGACCTTTTAAGACAAACAGACAAACATTAAAAACCATACTAGACCGGCAACCAAGAGCATTTTGATCAAACGAACGAGGTACCAATATCTGAATATTGGGGCACTCACGGTGTAACCTAATATATGCAGATATGGATATCTTCCGGGACCCCCTGCTGCGTGTGGCCCCTGGGAACCTCATACAGAGGTCCCCTGGGGACCTCATATAGAGGTCCCCTGGGGACCTCATATAGAGGTCCCCTGGGGACCTCATATAGAGGTCCCCTGGGGACCTCATATAGAGGTCCCCTGGGGACCTCATATAGAGGTCTCCTAAGGACCTCATATAGAGGTCCCCTGAAGACCTCATATAGAGGGCCCCTGGGGACCTCATATAGAGGGTCCCTGGGGACCTCATTTAGAGGGTCCCTGGGGACCTCATATAGAGGGCCCCTGGAGACCTCATATAGAGGTCCCCTAAGGACCTCATATAGAGGGCCCCTGGGGACCTAAAATAGAGGGCCCCATGTGGACCACATATAAAGGGCCCATGGGGACCTCATATAGAGGGCCCAAAATGAACTCGATCAAACATTGGAGTTACCACTTTAATCTAATTTGAAATGAACAAGTACATCACACAGAGTACAGAATGGCCCCTCCCAGACAAATTTTCCGCTGCATAGGGCCCGCCAGACACCCCAAAAGGGTCCCCAAATTTAGGCTGGATCAAACAATGGAGGTACCACATGAAACCAAATTCAAATGAAGAGGTACATCCCCCAGAGCACAGAATGGCCCCTGCAAGACAAAATTATCCGCTTCATAGGGCCTGCCAGACTCCCCCGACAGTGGCCCTATGCCCACTATCTTAGCATTGAAACCTATATACCAGTTCCACTTCAGATTTACTCTGTGTGGTAAAGAATGGAGACTTAAGGCTTTTATGTAAGCCCAGCTGAAAAACATTTATTTTTAGCTTGATGTAACTGATTTTCATTATCGAAGGTATTATTTATTTGAAAAGCAATGATGGATTTAATGTTGCAGTAAATGATTAGGGAAAACAGGATCCCGGGGAGGGAGGGGGGAGGTAAAACAGCATACCATGCTACAAATAATTAAAATTATAGCTTGAGGGAGGATGTCCTAGGATCCTGGTGTCCCGGGGTCCGGTGTCCTAGTGGCTGACCCGGTGTTCTAGTGGCCATGCCGTATCCTAGGGGCGCGGTGTCCTAGCAGTGAGGCCGTTGTGTCATAGTGGCCTTGTGTTCTAGGGGCTCTAGTTTGCTAGGGGCTCTTAGTGTCCTAGGAGCCGGTGTCCTAAGTGTGGAGCTTCAGTGCCCTGTGACCAATGTCCAGTTTACGAAATAGCCAGGGACGAGTTTTCCTCGGCCAAAAAACCTGACCGTCAACATCTTTCCTTTTCAGAATTGTTAAGGTATGATAGGTCCTTTTAAAAAATCTTCGTCCCAGCGTCCTAGGAGCCCAGGTTAAAGGGCCAGCTTCCTAGCGGCCCAAGTCGTAAGAGGCCGTAAAATTTAAAGAGGCTTTCGCTGAAGAAATAAGCAGTGGCAAATTTTCGGCGGCCAAAAAAGCTGAAGATTTCATTTTTGAAAAATCCTGATCTGCCAGTACTTTGAATAGCTGTATCATCAACTATTGCTTATCAAAAGGGGCCCATGTATGTAAAGGTCCCCTTAGTCCATATTAATAATAACAATAATGTATACTTGATAAAGCGCCGGTATCCGCCAAAAGGCGCTCATGGCGCTTTGCAAAAAACAAGCCACTTAAACACTTTAAACTCATCCCAGGCTGGAATAAACATACAACAGTACAACATTAACAAGAACGTTTTTTAAAAAGGAATGTTTTTAAACCAGTTTTGAAACTGTCCAGGTAACTAGCGGATCTTACAGTTTGTGGGAGACCATTCCACACTTTGACCGCTGCGACATAAAATGATCTTGATCCCCACTAATTTTTGAGACTCTTTCCTGAAGCAGAACCTGAGACGATGAACGCAAGTTCTCACGTGCTGGAATATACAGGTCAACGAGTTCACACAGGTACGATGGCGCAGAGCCATGTACAATTTCGTAAACGAACAAGGCTACTTTGAATACAATACGCTGTTCAACTGATAACCTGGTAACTGGTAATACTGACTCTCTGGGACTCTGTTCCAAGATAGGGAATGCCATTTAATACTGAGGGATAGGCTAACTAATGCATAGTGATATGCACGAAAAATGCGTTAGTATACTACTCGGAAACAATATAAATGGTGTTCTCTAGAGAAAAAAAAACTATATTATCTCTCAAGACCTACTCGTCCCTGCCTATTTCGTAAACGAACATCACCAGGAAATCGGCCCTAGGACACCAAGGCCAACTCCTAGGTCACAGGAGCCCTAAAACTTCGGAGCCCCTAGGACACTAGAGCCCCTAAGACACAGGGCCCTATTGGACACCGAGGCCCCTTCCCTAGCACACCAGATACTTAGGACACCGGGGCTCCATTACACCAAGGCCCACCTAGTGTCGTGGTAGGTCATACTTCACTGAGTGAAGGATGGGGGCAAGGCCATTTTGGCGCCCACTGAACGTGCTTGCTCATAAGAGTAAAATACTAAACATGTTGACCTATTGGCATGCACCATAGGCATTGGAAGTTGGGGTTGAGGACAACTGCCTCCCCCTCTCGATTGGGAAGTACAAATTATTTGGTAATTTTGATAAACTTGGTTTGTCAGCATTTACCTAAAGTGGAAGAAATTTCCCGAATAGGAAGAAAACTGTTCCGAATATTGAAGAAAATGTCTCAAAAAGGAATGAAATTTTCCAAAAATTGAAGGACTTATTCTCAAAATTCAAGGAGATTTCCCGATTAGCAGCAATGCAATTTTTCCACTAGCAACCGGACCCCCTCCCCATCTCCCTCCCCTCCCCTCCCCTCCTCCTCCCCTCCTCCTCCCTCTCCCTCCCCTCCCCTCCCCCTCCCCCTACTCCCATTCCGAGGTGGCCCTTCCTAATATGGCCGTACGGGAACATTTTTTCCCGGACTCGAAAACCTATTACGAAGGTAAAATAGCAATGAATCTGTGAATAATTATTTTGAGCTTTACCATATTTTTTTTTAAATTTCATTTGGACAGTTTTTCGATTTCAGGAAGTTTTCGATTTTCTTCAATTTTAAAGTTTCTTAAATTTCTGGACAGTTTTCTTCAATTTTATTCAATATTCGAGCAATTTTATTCAATTTTTTTTTGGGGGAGGGAGGGGGCAGATGTTTCAATTTGGGGGAAATCTTAGCGTATTTTGGGCCATTTTTGGGAAATTAATTAGAATTTTCTTCCATTTTTGACAATTTTCTTCCATTTTCGGAACATTGTTTTCCATTTCAGGGCAAATCAGGGCAAATCACTGATTTAAAAAGTACATTTTACAGTTTTGCTTCTCTCCCTTACTATAACATCGACGGTGCCCATGTATCATATTGTCAACATTGAGTGTGGAGGGCATGATCCAGATATCATGATATAATTGTCCAAATTTTTGGACTAATTTTCAGAAAATTTTCCTCAATATTCGGGAGCTTTCCTTAATTTCCGGAAATTTTTCGGAACATTTCCTTCATTTCCGAGCAATTTTCGGGAAATTTCCTTCATGATTTTGCCCGACTAAGATGGGTATTCGGCCTACAGCTCGTACGGGCATATTTCCTAGTACGCCCCTGGCAAGTAGTTTAGATGACTATGAGAAGCTATGAGAAATGACGACGCATTTTAGAGTTATGAAATGCGTTAAAATTGAATCCAAATCGCGTGGTGTGTTTTCAAGGGGCAAAGTTCAAGAAAGCTATGGGACATGAAGGGAATTAGGCACTGGCGTAAGCCCGGATTTTTTTTATTCTCAATATTTTTTTTTTTTTTTTGTCTGTGTGATATGTTTCACACAGTTTAAAGGTGTGCAATATATATACAGTTTGTAAAAGCTCTTGGGTATTATAATTTGGCTGAATTTCTCAAAAACAAAAACACACATGGCAATGAACTTTTCAGTAAAACTTGCCCCCATGTGCTCACCTGCAGGCCATGCGGCTACGCCCATGTCTACACCTCATCCACCCCCACCCCCACGCACATGCACATACGCACTAATCAAACACTGCAACATTAACCCCAACATTGATTTAAAAAAAAAAAATACCTTTGATAGTCAATATCGAATTAGGAACTAGGAATTAACGACAAAAGAGCAGGTAAGGAAATAGTCAATAGCGTATTAGGAACTAGGAAATAACGATAAAAGAAGCATTATAGGAGCTTTATAAGTTCAACAAAAACTATTTCTTTTCTTTAAGGCAGATGTCTTGAGCAGATCTGGTCTAAGCTTCTGTTCGAGTAAAGTGCATACTCAATAATTGAACAGAAAAATTCCAATAATTTAGGAAGAGGTAAATCATGTTGAAAGAAATACGTAAAAATTGTCGTAAATGTAAGATATGACAATACACTTTACACTGCAGGGTAACTTTTCAATACACTAATGAAATCTTTCAACAGTTGAAGTGCAATAAATCCTCAGCAAAATAAGATATCAACATATTTTTTTCTTTCCAAGTGCATGTTTGGTTCTTTTAAATTATAGTCCTTAATCCCATGAATTGATATTTCACGGGATTATTCCTTTAAATTGGAACCAATCTGCCAATACTCGCAACCAGGGGGTCTCCTGATCGGGAGATCGAGACATGCGCAGTAACCATAATTTTAAGTAAACCAAATTTTAATTTTTGCTTTTCAAATTCTGTTATTCTTAAGTTTTATACTTTGAATTGATATTTCTGGAACATTTTTTGGTATAATTTGAGCTTTTGCTGGTGACTAAAGTTTTAAAATCCACTCTTTAGGAACTATTGAAATTAAATTTTTAAAGATTACTTTAAAATTCCCTGGTGAAAGTCAAATTTGCGCTGGTGAAACTAGAGAAAATATGTTGATAACTCTGTTGCAACCAATAAAATGATAATATTTCGCATGCACCTTTCCTACCTGTGGCTTAAACATATTCTACCGTTATGTATTTCTTTAGAGAGATTTGAATTTGAAAAGATGCATTGTGAGTTATCATGACAAGAAATCTCCCGAGTGGGAGATCTCCCGAGTGGGAGATCTCCCGAGTGGGAGATCTCCCGAGTGGGAGATCTTCCGAGTGGGAGATCTCCCGAGTGGGAGATCTCCCGAGTGGGAGATCTCCCGAGTGGGAGATCTCCCGAGTG
>JAIGNY010004162.1:632500-700000 GCA_020152595.1 Chiridota heheva
CTACATCATTAATCCAAGTATTTCAAGATAAACAATATTGTTTTCTTGAAAATATGTCCTTTATTATCCCTCCCCATCTCTTGAATTATACTTTCCTGGTGCGTCCTTTTCACTTCAATTTTGTGGCAAGAGTTTAAATTTTTGTAAAAATCACACATTGAAAATACGAAAATGGTGATTTTTTTTTTTTACGACACAAAACTTGATAAAATGCCAAGGTTCTGTTCAATAAAAGTTATTGATTTTAATGTTTAGAAAATGTGTTTTACATTATTAGATTCTTTAAGCGAAATCTTCTTTTTTGGTCTGGAGATTTCTAAACTTGCAGTTTTAGCACTTGCACAATCTTTTTATAAGTGAATTTTACTACTTTGTAGAATATTGCATTGTTGGTCAGTATAAGTGGGGAACCATTGACAACATAAGGGGTGTAGCCAGCCTTTTGAATTGGGGGTCGCCGAGCAAAAATATTTGCTAATGGTGTTCATTTGTTCTCTCCAAAATTGTGTCAAAATAGCGGTCGTTAAACTGTTTGGAGGCTAAATGTTATTGAAGAGCAAACAAAAAGATCATTGCCTCAAAATGTAGCGGATCTTTTAGCAAACTTTCTGGACGTTTTTACCTTCTGGATAGCTGTTTTCTTGAGACAGAGGGGTTCGATGGGGGATCGAGGGGAGGGGTCAAACGACCCGGACGATGGAGGTGGCAAAGTGATATTACGGGTGAATGCCCTCTTGTTCTCCGTAGCCACTGTTATGGACCCCTGCTCGGGTTTATGACAAAGGCTCAAAATAATAGACGAATTTTCAATGAATATTTCAAACGGTCACGTTGAAGAAAAGGAAACAAGGGAAAATGTTTATTACCTTAGATATTAAAGATTTGGTTTCTACTAAATTCCGAACAAACGTACTTCTGTTATTTAAGTTTGACTTTAATATGATATGGCTGGACGATTTTTAAGTATCATCAGAATAAACAAAAATACGGCTCTTCTTTTCTTTCAGAGCTTAGTAAATAACGACCAACTTGCAAATCAGCACGACAATCAATCAACTTACTGGCAAGGACCGTATCCGCAGGTGGCTCCCCCAGGAATGCCGTCATCTCCTGGCACTCCCCACGGTAGCTCCCAGGACAACATCTTGGGAAACCATCAAAGCAATCCCCCGGGCTACACTCCTTACAACAACCAGCGAAAGCCCCAAGGCAACCCTGTTGGGCCGAATATCACGCAACCACAGAATGTGAGGTTATCAGCACCACCAAACCAGCAAAGTGCTGCGGGTCCATCGGGTTGTTCTGCACGACCGCCACCATACTCTGAGTCGAACATTGCAGGTCACAATTGTGTGTAATCTATTTATTTGTATGTTCTCACACAGTGACTATCAATTCTTAAGTAGATAGTCTCATATGCGGGATTTGAGTACCAAAAGGGGGGTCAGCAAAGTCAAAATCACAAAATCATGCTAAAATGCAAATGAAAAATCACCACACCATATAAAAGATGAAAATTCGGTAAGGAGTGTGTGTGCGTGTGTGTATATAGGTGTGTGTGTGTGGAGGGGGGGGGGGGGTTCCCCTAGCTCCCCCAAATCCCACCTATGGTAAGATAGTCTTATACCCTTGACTGAGCTTTGACAATGTGACTTGGTATAAGATAGGTTGGCCAGCTCCTTTTCTGGCAGGGCAGCCTGTAAGCCTTACCCACTAGTTCTGTCCCAGCCAGGTACCTAGTTTACTGCTAGGTACGCAGTGAAGAGTTTGAGGTCTCTGTCGAGCCCTGGGATCGAATCAGGGAACATCGGCCTGAATGTTTTTATTTAACTTTACTGTTTTTCCATAAGTAGTTCTGCGAGTTTTTTAATCGATTCATTTATCATTTAGTAGACTTGATTTTACTTAAAACCTTCAAAAGTTGTTTGGGGGAATCGTATCTGTCAATCAGTCTACCATCTGTTGTTTGATCTTTCGGGAATTAACACAAGAAAAATCCTTTAAAAATTCCTTAAAACAATAACTTCCTTTTTTGCATATAAAGCTTTTTAAGGGTCATAAAACAAAGAAAAGTTTGAAACTCTACTGTAGCTCGTGTCTTACACTTTTGTGTCGTAAATTTTCGAAGCTCTAAGGAAACTAAAAACTGGAAAAAAACATTTTGAAGGAAAATTTGTTAAGACTTCCCAGGTTTTTCACGAAAATTTAAATATCTCATACTTAAATGTGTAATGCCCTATATAGGAAGGAAGGGCCGGCGTGTAAATATAATATGTTATAATCATTATATATTCAGTAATTTATAATAAATGTTGGACCCACCGTTGACTGGTTGATCACATATTACCTATCAAAATGATGGACGTTTTCAGCGGGTGGATTCAGGGAGTGGCTGAACACCCCCTTTTCCTTTTCGGCTGAGAATGGGTCTTGACATTTGCAATATTTTGGACACGTTGCCGCGGAGCAACCACTTAAGAAACTACAAAACTTCATCAGTCTGAAAAATACTAGTAACGAGATGATTTTCAATTGAAGGGCCATTGATACTCTATCCTGTTGTACATATATATGTATATAGGGGAGTTCTGGTGTGGCTGTGAGTAGAGGAGTTCTGCCGTGGGTGTAAGGAGGGTAGTTCTGCAATGGTTGTGAGGAGGGGAGTTCTGCCGTGGGTGTGAGGAGGGGAGTTCTGCCGTGGGTGTGAGGAGGGTAGTTCTGCAATGCTTGTGAGGAGGGGAGTTCTGCCGTGTGTGTGAGGAGGGGAGTTCTGCCGTGGGTGTGAGGAGGGGAGTTCTGCCGTGTGTGTGAGGAGGGGAGTTTTGATGTGGCTGTGAGTAGAGGAGTTCTGCCGTGGGTGTGAGGAGGGTAGTTCTGCCGTGGGTGTGAGGAGGGGAGCTCTGCCGTGGGTGTGAGGAGGAGAGTTCTGCCGTGGGTGTGAAAAGGGGAGTTCTGCCGTGGGTGTGAGGAGGGGAGTTCTGCCGTGGGTGTGAGGAGGAGAGTTCTGCCGTGTGTGTGAGGAGGGGAGTTCTGCCGTGTGTGTGAGGAGGGGAGTTTTGCCGTGGCTGTGAGGAGGGAAGTTCTGCCGTGGCTGTGAGGTTGTTCTTATCATCCCATAATACATGTCAAGTTGTTAAGGTGTATGAGTGCTCCTATAACTTTGTGTGATAAGGGATGAGGTTTAAAAGGTTTTAAAAGGCACCAAATCCTGTATATGTGTACCAAAGGATAAAGGAATATTTTCGTGAATTAAAGAAACAATTTGGTCGAAAAATCATTTTTCTATTTTAGGAGTTATTGCATTTCAAAGATTGCGGGAGTGTGTTGAAAAGTGACCCCATATCATAAAGGCAAATCCAAGACAATTGTGTCTATTTATTCGAAAATTAATTGCCTCTTCCTAAATCACTGGAAGCAGTTTTTCTTTATTTATCGAGATGGGGTATAACATACACTTTATAAAAACGTGATTTGCCCAACAGCTCATGAACCCCACATTTTAAGTTAAAGAAAAACACTTGTTTTATAAAAGATACATAATCTTGGATCCGACGTTATGAAATCATATTTTACACTGCCAGGTCACTTTTCAACACACTCCCGAAATATGTAAAATGCATTCACTTCTAAATGGAAAATAAAATATCGAAATGTTTTTTTACACCATATTGCTTCTTTATTATCATACATATGAAAATTGACGGGTATATTCCTATAAGGAAAAGGGTCCATATAGCATGGAGTAGGGCCCAAAGTGTCTATTAACTTCGCTTAAACAAAATGATGCATGAAAATGTTAATATGGCCTTAAAAGTTACGTGACTGGAGTACTCGGAACAGTGTAATGGCTCCGAGCATGTTGAATAGTAGAGTAACGTAACATGTAATTCAGGGTGGGTGTATTCCCGTAATGTAACATCTTTGGGGTAGAAATGTAAAGGAGTAAGTTATTTTTTGTTACTTAAGTTTTGAAAACTGGCTTGCAAATAATATATCATGTATATTAAATATGTAACGAATTATTTCTTATCCTTCTTACTTTTGTAACATAAGCTTATATTTTGCTAATTTAGAAACATGGACCATGGACCCACAACAAATGAAAATATCCTAGCTATGTAATAAATAAATACCAGTTTACGCTTACACAAACGGACCTTGGACCGAAACAAATGAAAAGACCCTAGCTATGTTATAAATACAGTCCAGTTTGCGCTTACACAAACGGACCTTGGACCGAAACAAATGAAAAGACCCTAGGTGAGGTCATAAAATTGTACTACCCTTGAATAGTTGAATATCATGAATGAAATTGTTATAGTGAGGGGGACCAAATGAGGGTGGGCCAACCGAGGGTGGCGCTTTTTGGCTTTATCCGGATTTGTATATTAAGTACGGTCTTCATGAAAATAATTGGGATGATGTCATGACTGCATGATGTTATAGTAATTTTTTAGTTGTATCACTCTTCCTGAGCTGAAAAGTGTTACTTAGGACCTGTAGTGTACACTTCATACACGTTATTATTCAGACCCCAATAACCCTGTGTCATTGTTTTGAAACACTACTTCACTATGGGTACGGTGAGGAGAGTGGGGGACAGAGCCCAAGATAAAAAAAATTAAAAAAACATATAAAGTAATAAACATACCTATTTATCACTTTATTGATTAAATCACACCAAATTAAAGTATTTTGTAAGTTCAAAATGTGTAAATTTAAATTGGATTATCAGTAGTCCTATTTTTAAATACCCATTTCCCAAAATATATTATTATAATTTGGGACCCGTTTTTGTCTGTCAAATTTATGGTGAACTATGAGAAAACGTTTTGGGGATTCTGCGGCAGTCCGGGAGAGGTCCTATTTTAAGGAACTTGTAAAAAAAGTCAGCAACTTGACGTCCAGCAGCCGTTTTCTTCATATTTTGCGATAAACATGTATAGAACAATTAACTGAGAGACCGTTTGGTCATATATATTGTAAGATTTTGCAATGTGTAATTTTGTTTCTTAGAATCTGCCATCTCAACGACAAAATTATATTGTTACAAATATGTGAAATTTAAAAATGACTGTTTGATTTTTCCTCATATTTCAAAAACGGTGTGGTAAGCATTTAAATTTAGCTATGAAAGCAATGAAGATTTGTCAATGAGTTCTGTTCTAACTTTCGCCGGGCAAATACATTTTTCGCAGAGGTATTCAAAATTTGACAATTATAGCACTACATAAGGCTTTAACCTTAGTATAGCAAAGCATTATGGGAAATATCATAAAAATAGCGATGTGCATGTCATGAAAATTTTCTAATTAAAGGAACCTTTTGGTTCCTTATTTGTTCCTTAGGACCTCTCCCGGACTGGGGGTGCATATAGTTTCAAAAATTATTCAACTCTCCACATACGTAGGCTGGAAGAGATTTTGGTTGGAGGGGTAAAACATGGCTGGAGGAAAATGAACTTCCCTTCCATTATACCCATTACCCATATTCATTATACCCAGTCAAGCATATGTGCATTCTTTCCACAAAAATACAATGCTTTGCAAATCTATGGAGGAAATTGCCACCCCTTGGCCAGCCACCCATGACTGTTGAGTAAATCTTCTTGCTTGTCACCATATGGGATATCAAATAATCAAACTCATGGTGCAACAAAAGTGTAATGGTATGCAAATCCCAAGGATCTAAGCAAAATGTTAGATGTTGTTTACCAGAGGAATAACACTGTACATGACCCAAATGCCTAATGCCCAGGCCTCAAAGACCCTGTGCCACTGTTTTACGTAACACACTGGGAATGGAAAATTCATGTTAATGCATGTCCACCAGTTCCCAGCCATGACCGATTTCATTCAGACTCTTATAATGTAAGCCAAGGTCCAGCAACATGAGTAAATATTGGGGCGATACATTATCGCCTAAAGAACATTATTATGTGGCCGAAGTGTAGGGTGTGTGCATATAGAGGGGCAACGATTTTTTTAAATAATCACAATTACTTCAATTATATTACAAAATAAAGATCTATTATTTGAATACAGTACATTTTCATTATAATATTTCCCCTAAATATTATTACTTCTATCACTTATAAGTTAAAACCATCTTAGGCTCCGTTCCCTACTCCCCTCCCCATACCCTGGGGAGTTTAATTATTGAAAATAATCCTAAACCTTATGTGGCATCTATCTCCACTATTTATCGAGACACAAATGTTCTAGCTATACATAAATTATTATTCGGAAATATCTGTGGCACCTTTCTAGATGGGGAGGATGGGGAGAAGGGAGGGGTGGGGGAGCTTCCCATTTGATAAGATTCTATGGCCCTGATGTAATATAACTACTTAAGTATATGTTCATTAGGCTCTAGCATCAATTGGGGTTTGAACTAGGCATTTCAACTAAAATTTCAATGACCTTGAAATTCGCCTATGCAAAAGTGCACACAAATGTTAAACACCCTCACAAATGTTTCTCAAAACGGATTTTTCCGGATTTGGATATTTCATTCTACAAACAAAATTCCGCTGCCCAGTGATACAAAATTTGCTTCTCTGCCATTTTCTCCGGTAACTCCTTCATCTCCCGGATTAATATGCGTGGAGGTATCGTCAAGACAATGTTTGCAGACCATAGATATGAAGTTTTCAATTTATCAGCACCTCATTTACTGCATGTTTTCCACTGCAATGTGACAAATAGTAAACTTCGCTGGGAATATCTATTTTCAGCATGAAGGATAAACCTACAGCAATCTTTCTTTTGAATGACAAGGTACACACATTCGAAATTAAACAAAAATACATGAAAATGATATTTTAGTCATCGATAATTATTCATTATGCAGTAAGGGAGCATATTAAAATATTTGTGCAATTGTTGGTGATACATGAGAAGCAGAAGATTGCGGTAATAAAAGGGTAAGCTTTATATATTCATCACAGTTCCCGGTCGCTATTTACAAATTGCAAGTATGTATCATTGTTCCTTTTGATATTCTAGTATGGGGGTAAAACAGATCGCAGCTGGCAGACTGTGGAATGTGGGCTGTAAATTACCTTTCGCCGAAGCAAGCTTGTCTTTTTAAATTGTCTTTTTATTTTTTGGATAGCAGTTCCAGCATGTCCAGATGGGGGTTTAGTCAATTTGACTTCATTCCGATGCAAGTTTATATCGCAATTGTCTTTGTCGTGAAGCTTGATGAGTTAATTCCAGTTTTAGTTGAAAAAGGAGGGAAGTTAAGCTGGAAAGATTTAATTTCCCAATGCCCATTGAAACGATTAGTTCACTTTGTAATGATTGTGAAAATTTAAAATCCGGACCCCATATCGGGAAATTCTATAGACTGATAGACTGAAAGAGCAAAAAAAAAGTCATCACATAATTAAATCACACCGTTAAATTTTTCCATTGCTTTCGCCATTGTCAAGCATGAGTTTTCGACAATGTTGGGGGTCTCACTCAGGGGCGTGTCTAGTTTTGGGGTGAGGGGAGATAGGAGTGGGATGGGGTGGGGAGGGGTTCGCTTGCGCTTATAAAAACAACTGATTAAGACGTTAACATCCCTAAATTTTTCCAAAATTGAAGGTTTTTGTTTTAACTTATAGATTTTAGTCCAACTTCAAGATTTTTGGCCCTCAAATTGCAAAGTTTTTTCCTGGAAGTGTAGGATTTTTGCCGAAAAATTGTAAATTTTTGGTCCTAAATTTGAGATTCTTGGTTCAAAATTGAAGATTTTTTGTCCAATAATGAAAGAGTTTGGTCCAATATTGAAGGTTTGTAGTCAGGAATTCAGGTGTTTGAGAACATTTTATTACTCAATGCAGCGACCAGCGTACAAATTATTAGTTGTGTAATATTTTAAGATTGGTTTTATGCAATGCGATTTTTATTTCGAAAATGAGAAGATATCTCCATTAACATATATTTTTGAGGGTTCCGGACTCATAATCGAATACCACGGACTCGGATGGGGTGCATGCTACGCAATGAAAATAGTGAAGGTTAAGCGTAAAACGGTCTGAGGGGAAGATAATTTTTCCTAATAAAAATTGTTAAAAGAAAATGCTTTTGCATTTTCAGCATTTGAAGTTTTCAACATTTCGATGTTTCAGCTTTTTGAATTTATAAAAAGTATCGAGTCTCAAATAAATGCGATCTTCAAATTACACTGTAAAAGTTTTAAAAGTTTCGTTTCTTTTTCAATTGTTCATCTTTTAAAATAAAGATCCTTTTAGTTGTGGTTCAAGTATTTGTTTTTCAACTTCCGTTTGTCTCAAGTGTTAAGTTAAAAGATTTTTCTCATTCAGTTGACTAAATTATGGAAACATTACAGATTTAAATTTTCAAATTTTCAATATCGGAGTTTTACCTGTTTAAAGTTTCGCTCGGTTTCATTTCAAAATTTAAACTTTTACTATTTGAATTCAATTAATTAAATAATTTATTTAACCATTTCACTTTTAACCTTTCAAATATTCAACTTTAAATGGTGATATAGCTACTTTGGATTTGTATTATTAGGTAGCCTGGGTTGTCACTTGACATGGTTATACCTCGACCGCACGTTAATACAATGACAATTTCACAATCTGCACCTGATCGTATCATATGGCACAAGCTTGATGATGCGATGACTTTCCTACCACATTGTCATAAGTTTCCCCTTTCAACACTTAACAACAGCTGATTAACTCTCGCAGATTGGATGCAAAATACATTTGACAAGGAAACAAACTCCTGAGTTTTTTCTTTTTTGATATCATCATTTTATAAAAATCAGCTAAATTTTCGCAAAGCAAAGGAAATACGTAAAGTAAAAAACAGTGTGAGTGTAAAGTATCGTGTATTGATCGTACCACTGTGAACCTGGTTTCTAGCTGCTATGAAAATGAACACGACTCGCCAACGCCACGGAATTTGCGACTATCTTTATACTCCAAAATAATGATTTTCATTTAAAAATAAATTCATGGATATCATTTACATTTGACATGATCTCTATTAAGTACTATAAGTTTGAGATTTGTCAATCGTCATTTATATCTGATGTATGTAGAGAAGTAGAATAGAACTACATAATTTTTAAAGTCATTTTGAAACTCCCTGTCATCAATATTAGCTTAGTAGTCAAACTGGTCATGAAAGTATTCTTATTTCGCTGAGGAGATCTTAAACTGATAAACGACTGGTATATCAGACTAAAAGGGAAAACACAGGATACTGTTCCTTCTTTGCATTTCGTGTCGATTTTTTTTTAAATATTTGACGGATTATTACCATTGGTATGATTTGATTTAATTTTGCATATTACATACATATAGCAATACGAGTAATATGCACATATTTAGTCAAACATGAGAGTATAAGAGGTAAAAGTAAGGGCTATGTAAAAGTAAAGAAAAAACGCTAGCTGAAAATAAATTCTTAAGATAAGTGTTTTGGCTTTTGAAAATTGTTTCCAAATAATATATAAATTATTAATTAGTTACTACTTTGACGTGTAGTCTGTCTAAAATGTGAAGACTTTAAAGTAGAAACGTGTAAATCAATCTTCAATTAAAATAATTGGAAATTATGTGATGATACTCTTGTACAGTTGTAAAGTGGATATTTTACAAAAGTAATTTTCATTGTTGATATGGAGGGGGAGAAAAGGATAAACAGAGAGACAAACGTGTACGCATCCCTGGTAGCCCGCAAGATGCAGAACCTTCAGATAACTTCAAAGAAATACCAATATTCCTCTGAACTGAGGAGTTATACGAGGATTTTGAACCGTTTCTACGACAAATGTTATCAATGGGGGATACAGAGACGTTCAACAGTATCTTGATGTTCAATTTCGCCTTCTCGGAGAAGATTCTGTATAACCGTTGCGAAGGAGGATTACTGAATATCATGCATACTACATTTAGTGGCAAGTATCAGAAGAATATTAAGCTCGCTAACTTGCAATTGTATTATGACGTGAGAATTCTGGAGCTCAAAACATCGGACAACGGTCTGGTTTACAAAGTCAAGTTCAATATAGATAATCTAAAGAGGGTAAAGTGAGATTGAAGTAAGCGACTGATATATGGGCCCCGTGTCTGCTCATAGAAAGATAACTTTTCCACATTAATTTTTGGTGATGTTGAATACAGAGATATAAAGAAACTTCAACGCGGGATTATCGAGATTAAATTAAATCTGCACCCGGACGAAGCTCGAAATGTCATTACCAGACAGTTTTTATTGGCCGAGTCCTCTGGATATTTCGATGCATACAGAAATGTCCTCAGTCGCCTCCAGAAGGTTGATAATGTGTCATTTCATATTTTTTATTCGACTGTTGTAGATGTGCAATATACAAATATACCCGAAAATTCTCAAAAATACTACATAATTCAAGCGTTCAAGATAAGTTTCAAAAGTGCACGGTAATGAACTTCAGACAGTCAGAACAGAGGCGTAAGAACTCCATAATTTCGCAATTGCAAGCACAAAAACTCTACTGGTCGATTTAGTTAGGTTAATCGGGAAATCTCCTTCATTTTTGAGAATTTTTTTTCATTTGGGGGAATATTTGGGAAAATTTTGTTTCATTTTCGCACAGTTTACTTCAAATTTCGGGAAATGTTGTCATTTTTCGGGAACTTTCATTCATTTTGGGGCAATTATCTTCGATTTTTGGGAATTTCATTTATTTTCGGGCAATAGAAGCTCGCCCGGTCTTTACCGCTGGACTCCATTAGGGACCCGGACCATAAATTGTCTTGTCCGTTCACTTAAATTACTCCCCCCCCCCCCGAACCCAATATAGAAATCCAAGCTACGCCATTGGACTGTGGCTTAAATTATGGTGACCAACTGGGCGGGAGAACCTTTATTTTTAAGATTGAAAATAAAACAATCAGCTTCGCAGCCATGGGACAGCAGCGATTACTCTGTGACTGTAAAATGACATTCTGAAGAACGTTGACTCCCAATCAGTTATATTACAAGTTTCTGCAAAAAAATGTCGCTAGCGTTTGTTTTGATGAATTCTTCATTGCAAGGGTTGCGTGGGTAGGGGCCACAACATTGCTTGCCCAGGGCCTAAAGAACTGCTAAAATGGCTCTTTCCGTACCTGCAAAAAAATGTCGCTAGCGTTTGTTTTGATGAATTCTTCATTGCAAGGGTTGCGTGGGTAGGGGCCACAACATTGCTTGCCCAGGGCCTAAAGAACTGCTAAAATGGCTCTTTCCGTACCTGCCAGATGAAAATATCACTACCGGGCTTTAGTCTCCTCAAAATAGCCATAAGGTGTTTTTCTATACACCCATGCTCACGTCCCCTTTTTAATTATAAACCTTAACCATGAACATGGTTCAGTAAGGTGCTTTTTTTGTGTTTATTGCCGCGAATGTGAAATGCATTGCCATTGCCATTGCCGTGGCCGCGGTTGATATGCATTCAAGGGTTTTCCAAAAAATCATGGTACCACATACATATTTTACAGGAAGGACACCACAGGCTCGTGTCATGTTAACTGTCAAATATTGTAAACATCTTTTTTGTATATAAGTCGGGGGTAAACCGATAAACCACACTCTAGAAGCATTACCGGTGTAACAACCATTTTTGATCGTTTTACATGCACTGTCGATTAAAGAGCAGTTGATAAAGAGTTTTCACTTCCTCAATAAATGTAATTACGAAAAAAAATATCAAATGATTATAAACAGATAAAGATGTGAGCTGCGTGAGAGTTGCCGCCCATCCTGACCTTCCACTTTACCCCTGGAGAAAAATCATCCGTTTTTTAATTTTATTTTTAGCACCCTTTGTTTATAACAAAAAAGCGTATTAAAATAATGAACACGAAAAATTGATTTGTCAATACAATGAATCTATATCAATACATTTTATTCGAGAAAATTAGATGGTTTATTATATATTGCCAAACCATAATCAGGAGGTCGATATTTATCTTGTTTTCATCCTAGAAAAAAATGTTGGGCTTTGCGGAACTTGGGACTCTTGCTAACATAATTCTTACATTCCCCCTCCCCCCCCCCTTCCCTCCCTTTACCCCCCTTTTTGTTTGTACGAACAATTTTCAAAAGTACGTTACCACGGCATGCGAGACATCCCATTTTTAATAGTGAATGTCCCATTTTCTACTTTTCACATATCTGATTACTTGAGACCAATTATCAGAGTTGTAATATGTGTAACCAAGTCATATTTTTCAAGTAAAGTCAAGTCACAAGACATTTTCTCGCAAGTCAAGTCAAATCAAAAGTCATTTTCCGGCAAGTTAAGTCAAGTCAAAAGTCAAATTTTTAAACGAATAGCGTTGCGATTTTCTGCTATGGTATAATCAAGGATATACGTATGAATCCTTGGTATAATATAAGTGTATGAAAGTCTACAACGATTACAAAAGGAACATATTTAGGTTATACATTATATTACAAGGTCAATGAACATGTTGCAATTTATATATTGCTTGAAAGAGTATAACACTCTGAGCAGATCAAGTTTTTGAAAGTCTCAAAATTTTATGTAATTCTTTCAATTCCCATCCTAAATCTTAGACACTGACAGACACGAATGAATGATAAGATTGTCTATTCCTGCAAAGAATTTTATTGGCAGGTATGGGAAAGACTAAAAACTTTTTTCAGAACTTGCTGCATCACTTGAAAGAATTATGATGGACATATAAAAACGAAGAATTCACAAAAGAAAATACAAAGGTCGCCCTCTTATTCATCACAAAATTTGCATAAAATATGCAAATTGATGTCTGAGAATTAAAATCGTTGTAAAATGGTCAATGTCTAGCCAATTATGATGAAATTTTGTTGTTACTATCATAGTTTTAAATGTATTTTAAAACAATTTAGCTATAATGTTGCCGCTATGTGCCCATGTATTAATCCTTTCCGTTTGTCGACAAGTTTCATAAAACTTTTACAATGGCAAGAAAAACCTGGGTAATTCATAACGTAACTTTTATAAAGCAATCCATAAAACAAATATCAGTCTTTGTGGCTGATTATGTTTGATGTAATGGTCATCTGTTGTTAATTGTGGGAAGACGCTGCCTGTGGATGCTGTATATGTAAAAGGCTATTACTATCTAACAAAAAATTAGCGCCAATCTCCAAGTCCAATCACAACGGCATGTTAATCATTTCAATGTACAATGAAAAACATTGCAGAATTAAAAAGAGAAAAAGAAAATTGGAAAAGGATTTATCAAGAAGAAACATAATGAATATGCGGGAATGTATTAGTAGCACTGACTGGAATATGTTCATGCAATTATCAGATATCCTTCATGAGATTTTACATCGGATTTGTTGGTGAACAGTGTGTACTGCTCAAGAAAACGGAACTAGTAGATATGATTAAATGATTTCCAGCAGATTGCAAGATTTCACAATTATAGGAAGACAAACAAAAAGCTATAGAGGACGGAAATAAAGTTCTGAGAAACAAGATTCGGAAAACATGTTCGTATATGCGGAGTTAAACTTTCGGAAACATAGAAGATTCTTTTTGGAGTTTGATCAAATCTGTTACAAATTCAAATGAAAAGAATAAAGTATGTGTTGATGAAAATTCAGGAGAAGATTTGAATAACAAATTTGGCCGTTTTAATCAATCACGCAATAAAGATATTAAACCAACAATTCTCAGCCGGAATATACAGGTGATGTGTGTATATCTGAGATGATATAGATTCTGTATGTTATCAATTTAAGATGTTTAAAAAGTACTTGAATGTGGGTAAGATAAACTTCTTTGGTGGGTTATTGTTTTAAGTGATGATTTAGCAAAATTATTTTAAGTTCATTTTTCAGGAAACTATCTCCAGCAGCAAAATTTCGTCGTTGTAGGAAAATGCCATGACAACTCTTGTCCCCAAGATGAAGAAGACACCTCAAACTGTAAATGATTTTAGACCAATTGATCTGGCTAGTATTGCTTTTAATAGACTACAGAAAATATTACTGCCCTGTTTGATGGAAAGTGTAGAGCAACTTGAATTAGTTGTTGTGCTTCTTAAAATTTCAAGCAGTCAGACCCGACCTGATCAATAAGCAAGTCGGGTCAGACTTTTCCTCTTTATGTTCTTTATTCTGAAAACCACAAGTAATTAGAACCAAGTTTCCTTATTAATAGCCCCATTGTTTTCGTTCTTCTGGTTGATCAGTTATTCTAAGTAAGATAAGTGGTCTTATTGTTTGCTACAGTAAGTTTGTGGTCATAATTTACTAGAACAAATTTTTAAGTAAAACAACAAGTCATAAGTGTTTCATGTGTAGATGCTGTACTAGTTTTAATTAACGATATAGTGACTCATTTGAATTGTAATTAAATAATTCATGTCAAAAGGTTATTTTCTCTTTTACTCAAGTTCTTTCAATATGGTCTTGCCAAACTACCTACTTAAAGATTTGACTATATTTATAAACGATCCGTGGCTCATTCATTGGTTGGTACAGTTTCTTCAAGGGTGGACAAGACAAATTAAGCTCGATAAAGGATTTGTCAGAAAAATCTGAAATAAATGTAGGTGTACCACAGGGAGGCCCTCTATCTGCTGTACTTTTACCATCTATACCGACGTAATAAGATCAAACGAAAATATTTCTGTGATAAAGTATGCCGATGATACTGCTATTTCATGTAAAATTGCTAAAAATTATGTAAATGAGGATCAAGTGAAGTACCAGTAAATTGTTGATGAAACTGTGTCAAAATGAAAAGAATTTGTTGCTAAAACCCAAAGAAATCAAAGGAAATGTGCTTTGTTAACAACAAAATTGAAATACAAATCGGACAACATATTTATTCAAGGTTCAAGGTTGCAAAATGTATACAAACTTATCATCTTGTTGTATATATTAATGATAAACTTTTCCCATCATGAGTTAAAACTTTAAGTAAAGTTTACTATTTTGTTTCGAGTTTATTATACATTTGATCTTTTTGTAATCTTAATGCTAGAGTAAATCGTTATTGTTATATCAGGTTCTTTATGCTGTACCCGTTTGATATCATTTAATTTTCAAAAAGACAAAGAATCAGAAATTGTTAAAGTATACCTCAAAGATTCTAGCTTAATATATCATTTTATGCTTATTGATATTTTAAAGTGACAGGGCGAAATCAGAATTCATTGCAATGGCGACAAAAATGAACAAAGAACAAAACCATTTCTACACAATACATTACAAAGTCATTTAGCACGTTCAAACAGAAACCTTCAAAACCCTAACATAGTGCCAAATTACAGAAAATTCATTTATTTACTGTGCGGCAATTTACTTACAGACAGGAGAGTTAGAATTACTGTTCAGAACCTTTTATCTTCAATTTGTCCATCTATTTTTTTAAATATTTGTTAATTCTTTTAATTTTTGCTGCGTGTTTTGTTATGTATATGCATGTACTTAATTCCTTTTTACAAATGTTTTAAATTTGTACTGGAATACAATAAATTGAAATTGAAATTATATGCAGATTTCTTTATTAATTTCTGATGTATTCAGATGTACCTTGTTTTTTTTTCTCTGATGCAAATTTTTTGTTTTTAGTAGCCTTACATAATTATTTGAAATGGTGCAAGAAATTCTACCCCAACGTTTTTAAATCTTTACCATATACCCAACTAAATTCCACCAGGATTGAACCGCCCCATCATTTTCATTGACTGGGATTTAGGAAGGAAATCTAAAGATCTAGACGTACGTAAATATTTTGAGCTATTCGCCCAATCATACATCACAAATTTAGCATAATCATTTGAAAATCGTATGACTTGATGTCATTACGTAGACGTAAGCTAAGCCCAATTTAATAATAATCCGTGCTCGCACACGGGGTCACTAAATGTCTGTGCTATAAATAATTTCCCACAAGCCTCTTCCTCCTGCACAACACGTGATTTAGTTTATACACTCTGACTTCTGCATGGTAAAGTTTATAGCGAGTTTACAAGAAGCGAGATTCTCAAAAAAAATATTGGAGATAAAGTTAGGTGTGTGGTCATTCGAGGAATTTTTATTTTCCAAAAATAGTATCATCCTTTCTCGTAGCAGTGTAAAGGGAATATCCATGCAATGTTCTTTCTTTCACAAACTGGCGTAAGTGTGCATTTTGAAGGTTTCACCATGACTTTAATGATTAGCATGTACTATTCTGTATTTTACAAACTCGGTACCGTTTAAAACAAACTCTCCATTTGACAAAACCTTTTTCCTCGTTTATTCCATATATTTTCACAAATCAATCACATCGATAATCTTCAGAAACATAATTAACTTTTTTTAAATGAAAAAACAAAGAAAACAATAAGCAGCGAAATTAGATACTATATCACATCAATAAAGTATGTAAATATTATAATGTATGAAAGGAACTACAACTGGAACAATGATGGGCAGAGGTTGAAATAATAAAGGTTAATTGCTGATCGGTCACGTGGGATACGGAGTCGTGGCGTGACGTCTTTATTTGTACAATTCTGTGTCATCTTTTACAACACGTAAAGTACGTTAATACAATTAATGAATCAATACAATAGTTTCGCTTTTCATGTGATTTTTTTCCTTTACTATTGGTAACGACTGTAAAATTATCTTCCACTGTCAAATATTTGGGCGCTTGGTTAGATCAAGGTATGACAATGGCTGACCATGTCAATCACAAATGCAAAACAGCATTTTACCATTTATTTAACATTAGAAGGTGCATGAAGTTTCTGGACAGAAGCTCTGCAATATCACTTGTAAATGTACTTGTGCATAGCTGCATAGATTATTGCAATATCCTCCTTGCAGGGTGCCAGGTGTTACAGTGAAAAAGTTGCAGCGTGTTCAGAATTATGCTGCAAGGCTCGTCACAAGAAGCAACCGTTTCCTCCATCACTTTATCTACTGCAAAATCTTCATTGGCTACCTGTCTCATATAGAATTAAATTTAAAATTTTAATACTCATTTTTAAATCCCTTCATAACATGGCCCCATTATATCTGACCGAAATGTTTCATTATAAACAAACTAGTTACCGCCTTCGCTCTCAAAACCACCTCATCCTTTATGTTCCAAAAAGTAAACTTACATATGGCGATCGCTCTTTGCAAATATTTGGCCCAAAACTTTGGAATGACTTACCTCTTTCAATCAAATCTGCTCCATCCCTTAAACAATTCCATACCTTGCTTAAGACTCACTTATTTAATTGTGCTTTCAAGTCCTCTTCATAATTTTCTTGTTCTTTGTTTTCTTTATATTTCATGCTTATCTTATTTACACATTTGTATTTATTTTCTTTATATGCATATTTTGTAAGGCGCATTAGAATAAGTTATTTAGATAATGCGCCATATAAGTGTAATAAACTTAAACTTAAACTTTACTAGTATAATTCTGTGTAGTCTTTTTCAAGAAATCATCTGCTTATGGTCTGAAATAAAAACGAATTGATACGAGAGTTATCGACAAACACTTGAAAGGAATACTAACGAAACAGAGACGGGAATATCTGTTTGAATACAGTAAATTGTTATACTACCTTAGGATAAAATATAAATGAAGAATACACACACAAAAGCATTGTCAGACATTATAAGATGAGCTAAGCAAGCATATGTCTATCAAGCGTACTGTATTAACAATCATTAAAGGTTTAGTAGTTAGTTCAGGAGCCACCCGAAAAACTGGGTACTTTGAAATACCCAAAAAATTGGGTACTTTTATGTATTACGTCATCGCATGAGCCTACACATTTGACTAGCCCACACTAAACATATAAGCTTCTCATTTTCCTCTCCGGATTGTCCAAAATTCTAATGGATATTCTGAAATTTTAAAGACTGATAGTAAATAGATATTCAAATCTTCTTGCCGCTGCTCTTTGAAATTTATGGTTGCTTTTTTGAAAAAAATCAATCAAACAGATTAAGGGCAGTCTGTTTTGTTCATTTTTTCACAAAAAAACGACAATGAATTTCAAAAAGCAGCTACAGAAAGTTTTTAATATCTATTTACTATACGTCTCCAAAATTTCAGGATATTCATTGAAATTTTGGACAATCCGGAGCGGAAAATGAGAAACCCCATATGTTTAGTATGGGCTAGTCAAACGTGTAGGCTCATTCAATGACGTAATACATAAAAGTACCCAGTTTTTTGGGTATTTGAAAGTACTCAGTTTTTCAGGCTGCTCCCGAACTGATAGTCAACTATGTTAACCTAGTATAAACGAATATAGGAATTGAAATCTGTTTAACTCCACGTAAGATACGATCAATGGCCTTTATTTAATCAAAATATTTCTTTTTGTCTTGAGCTTTCTGTAGTAAAACTATTGACAACACATTTATTCTATGAGTTTATTTTGAATGGAGATTAGTGTTGCATATAATACTGTAGCATTGATTAGCATTATTAATGGCTTGAGAAGCAAACCCTTAAACACATATTATTGTTGTGTAAAGTGCTAATGGCATGTGACACAAATATGGTGTCAACAATATTAGGGAAATTTAACTACCAATTACTGCAACCTTAATCCTTCAGGAATGAAGGATATTACCACAGTTAGCCGGAAGCAAAGATGCATGTGGTCGAACGTTATATAGTAGCATGCACTATGAACACCCGCTCGTACAATTTCTTAGAAGTGATGTACCGAGATTCATGTAATAAATAAGGCAAAAAATATGCCAGTATGTTGTTGCAGATATATTAGATCTCGGGACCATGAGTATGATCCAAAATCTGTCCTTTAACAAACGGAATAAATCCAAATTTACATATACAAAGAATCCAGACCAAAGGAGATAGATATGTATCACAGCTGAACACTTGTGATACTCCAATTGACAACCCAAGTACCCTCTATTGAAAAGTTACATTCGACATAACGAGCAATAATTTATACCAGCAAAAATTATCTAATATATGCTATATTATGACTCGCGACCAACGAAACGATGAGATTGGGTTTTTAAGCAAAAAATTACTTACAAAAGAAGCCCAGTCGGCACGTCATGCACACATTATGTTTTATATGAATTGTGGGTGTGTACTTGGTCAGAAACCCAAAATTTGAGGACTGCATTATTTGTGATTTTCTTCACATTTTGATCATTTGTTTTAAGAGTAGCAAAACCACTGTATGGTTTGACATCTCATAATATGACATCACAACATACTTAATAGCTCAAAATATAACTCATTTCCACTTGTTGAGGTCAAAAATGAGACTAAGGTGTTTAACAAAGTTGCACACCCATCATTGTCAATCTGCAATCATTGGTATTAAAAAAGTTCCATGAAAACTTCAACAACTTTTAGGCACAACTGGGATTCTCGCCTGATAGACTATAATTGACTTGGCAAACAACGTCTGTTCCATTCCAAATAGCAGGTCTCGTGCATTTGCATACATCATAACGTACAACAATTTCGATATATAGGTCGCATGACGATGTAGGAACGCCTCTGATGGCTATTTCAGCGGAATTATAACTAATGGTTACATTTACAAGTGACACTCAGTTATGTGCAAATGATCACTAACTATAATCAAGTTTAAAATCCGACAAAATAAAATATCACTTTGTATTTACAATCAAGTTATCGTACGAATGACACTAAAAAAATTTATATATAGAAATATTTCTTACTCGTGACTCTTTGTTTCTTTTTAATGTTATCTTTGATGTGACGATTGCAGTAACATATATTCTACAGAAATCCACAGCAGTTCCAAAGCTTAAGGAAATATAATCGGGCTAACTTTACATATACAAAGAGCCCAGATCTATAAAGATATGTATTATAGTTAGTGCCGTAGACTACACACATTGGCAAACAAGGTCTCTCCCATCCCAAGTGCCGTCTCCTGTGCAGGTGCGTTCCTCATCACCAACAACAACTTTTAAATTTAGGTTACATGTTAATGTAGCAACGCTTCCGACGGCTCTATTACCGGGATTATACACAATGGTACCATTTACAATAGGCATCAGTTCTGGGCAGATTATCACTACAATCAAATCAAAAAGCGTGAAAAAAGAAGATATAAATTGTTATGTATTATCAAAGTATCTTAATAAAGACATTAAAAATTGTTGATATATAAAGTGTTCTTACCAGTGAGACTTTGTTCCTTTTTAATGTGATCGTTACATTTTTATCTTTTATTAAGGTGGCAGATACTAAGTGAAAAACACAACTGTTCTAAAACTTTGAAAAGGTAATCTCCTCTCACGAAAATTTTTGACATTCAAGAACAAATCCGATAATACAAGGAACAGTATATCCGCGGTTGTAATTAATTGGTTTGTCGGGAATGGTCGATGATTCTATAAACACTTCGACCAATTAGAAATGTTGTATTGTATCGTATTTCTAATCTCTATCTTATCCAAGTTAATACAAAATTTGGCCTTTAACAAACGGAATAGATCTAACTTTACATATACAAAGAATCCAGACCAAAGGAGATAGATATGTATCATAGCTAGACACTTGTGATATTCCTATTGACAAACTACGTCTGTTCTACCCCAAGTACCCTCTATTGAAAACTTACATTCGACATCACTAGCACTAATTTATACCAGCAGAAATTATATAATGTATGCTATGTTATGACTCGCGACCAACGAAACGATGGGATTGGATTCTTAAGCAAAAACCCAATTACGAAAGAAACCCAGTCGGCAAGTCATGCACACATTATATTTTATATGAGTTTGGGTGTGTACTTGGTCAGAAACCCGAAATTTGAGGACTGATTTATTTATTTTTTTTCGAATTTTTATCATTTGTTTTAACAGTAGCAGAACTACTGTATGGTTTGACATTTCATAATATGACATCACAAAATACTTAATAGCTCAAAATATAACTCATTTCCAACTGTTGAGGTCAAAAATGAGACTAAGGTGCTCAACAAAGTTGCACACCCATCATATTCAATCTCCAATCCTTGGTATTAAACAAGTTCAACGAAAGTCAAATTGTTGGCAAATTTGGGGCTCTCGTCTGATAGACTAAGATAGACCTGGCAAACAACGTCTGTTTCATTCCAAATTGCAGGTCTCGTGCAGTTGCATACATCATAATGTACAACAATTTCGATATATAGGTCGCATGACGATGTAGCAACGCCTCTGATGGCTATATTACCGGAATTATAAGTAAAGTTTACATTTACAATGGTCACTCAGTTATGGGCAAATGATCACTATAATCAAGTTTAAAATCCGACAAAGTAAAATATCAGTTCGTTTTCACAATCAAGTTATCGTACAAATTACACTAAAATTTATCATATATAGAAGTATTTCATACTCGTGATTCTTTGTTTCTTTTTAATGTTATCCTTGATATTGTATCACGATTGCAGTAACAGATATCCTACAGAAATCCACAACAGTTCCAAAGCTTAAGAAAATATAATCGGGCTAACTTTACATATACAAAGAGCCCAGATCTATGAAGATATGTATCATAGTTAGTGCCGTAGACTACTCACATTGGCAAGCAACGTCTCTCCCATCCCAAGTGCCATCTCCTGTGCAGTTGCGTTCCTCATCACCAACAAGGACTTCAAAATTCAGGTCGCATGTTGATATAGCAACGCTTCCGACAGCTCTATTACCGGGATAATACTCAATGGTACCATTTACAATGGGCATCAGTTCTGGGCAGATTATCACTACAATCAAGTTTATAAAGCGTAAAAAAAAAAGATATAAGTTTTCTTTGTATTATCAAAGTGTCTTATTAAAGACATTGAAAATTGTTGATACATAAAAAAGTTTCCTTACCAGTGAGACTTTGTTTCTTTTTAACGTTAGTTTTACATTTTTATTTCGATTAAGGTGGTAGATACTAACTGAAAAACCACAACGGTTCTAAAACTTTAAAGAGGTAATCTCCTCTCACAAAAATCTTTTGACATTCAAGAACAAATCCGATAATACAAGGATTGGTACTTCTGCGGTGGTAATTAATAGATTTGTCGGAAATGGTCGATGATTCTATAAACATTTCGATTAATTAGAAATGTTGTATTGTATCGCATTTCTGATCTCCATCGTATCCAAGCTAACACGAAATCTGGCCTTTAACAGACGGAATAGATCCAACTTTACATATACATAGAATTCAGACCAAAGGAGATAGATATGTATCATAGCTAGACACGTGTGGTACTCCTATTCACAAACTACGTCTGTTCCACCCCAAGTACCCTCTATTGAAAAGTTACATTTGACATAACCAGCACTAATTTATACCAGCAGAATTTATATAAAAATGCTATGTTATGACTCGCGACCAACGAAACGATGGGATTAGATTTTTAAGCAAAAACCCAATTACAAAAAAAACCTAGTTGGCACGTCATGCACACATTATTGTATATCACTGAGCCTTTCACTATGACAGAGCTGATAACAGTTATCCAAACTATGTCCCTTAACAAAGCAACTGCTTATGATAACGTACCAACGGAGGTTTGGAAAAGTGGAATATTAAACCAACAACTTCTGGGCATTTGCAACATGGCTCTACAAGGTAACATTCCAACTGCATGGACCAAGAGTGAAATTATACCTCTACCAAAAAAAGGTGACCTTGGTGTGACCAGTAATTACAGGGGTATCAGCATTACATCAATCTCAGCAAAGATCTTTAACAAACTATTGTTACATCGTATCCAAGCACACATTGAACTGCTTCTTCGTAACAATCAGAATGGTTTTAGACCAAAACGGGGCACAGTATCGCAAATTTTGACACTGCGCAGACTCATTGAAGGCATAAAGGCAAAACACTTACCTGCAATGCTCAATTTTGTTGATTTTCGCAAGGCTTTTAATAGTATTCATTGTGAGAAAATGCTGCAAATCCTCCTTGCTTATGGTATACCGCCTTTCATTGTCAATGCCATTGGTATTATGTATAAAAACACAACAGCAAGGGTCAGAAGTCCTGATGGTGATACAGACTTTTTTTCCAAATTCTGGCCAAAGTTCTACAGGGAGACACTCTTGCTCCTTTCCTGTTTATCATTACACTCGACTATGCTTTGAGGAAAGCTATGGAGAACCATGAACACCTAGGTTTCACCTTGAAGCAACGGCAGAGCAGACGCCACCCATCTACAACATTAACTGACACTGATTTTGCAGACGACATTGCGCTGCTGTCAGACAACATTGCTGATGCTGAATATCTAATACACAAAGTTGAACAGGCTGCCAAAGAGGTTGGTCTGACAAGAAATAGTCAAAAGACTGAGTACATGATGTACAACCATCCACAAGCTAGCCTCAAGGACATTAACGGTACCACTTTAAAGCAAGTCACCAACTTTCAGTATCTTGGTTCGTGGGTAGACTCCACCAAAAAAAACATAGATGTCTGAATTGGAAAAGCATGGACTGCCTCTTCCAAGCTGAGTAACATATGGCGTAGTTATCTCTCCAGACATCTCAAAATCAATTTTTTTAAGGCAGCTGTTGAAAGTGTGCTGTCGTATGGATCTGAGGGATGGACTATGACAGATTCACTTTCAAGGAGACTGGATGGTACGTACACAAAATTGCTGAGATTTGCCCTTAGTGTGTCATGGCACCAGCCAACTTTATGAAAACTTAGAGCCTATTTCTGAAGTCATCCCGGCAAGGCGCCTTAAATTTGCTGGCCACTGTTGGAGGAGCAGAGATGAAGTTATACATCAGACACCTCTCTGGGACCCAAAACATGGAAAAAGAAGTCGTGGTAGGCCATCAATAACCTACATTGATGTTTTTGAGAAGGACACTGGAATTGGAAGAGATGTCCTGCCAGGTGCCGTGGATGATCGCAAGCAGTGGAGAATCTTTGTCGACAGTACCCGACTTCGCTCGATATGATGATGATGATGATAAATTATGGGTGTGTACTCGGTCAGAAATCCAAAATTTGAGGACTGCATTATTTGTGATTTGCTCACATTTTGATCATTTGTTTCAACAGTAGCAGAACTACTGTATGGTTTGACATCTCATAATATGATATCAAAAAATACTTAATTTCTCAAAATATAACTCATTTCCAACTGTTGAGGTCAAAAATGAGACTAAGGTGCTCAACAAAGTTGCACACCCATCATATTCAATCTGCAATCCTTGGTATTAAACAAGTTTAAGGAAAGTCAAATTGTAAGCACATTTCGGGCTCTCGCCTGATAGACTAAAATAGATTTGGCAGACAACGTCTGTTACATTCCAAATAATATGTCTCTTGCAGTTGCGTTCATCATGACCAGCAGCAGAATAGGTTGCATGGCGATGTAGCAACGCCTCTGATGGCTATGTTACCGGCATTATAACTAATGGTTACATTTACAAGTGACACTCAGTTATGTGCAGATGATCACTAACTATAATCAAGTTTAAAATCCGACGAAGTAAGATATCAGTTCGTTGTTACAATCAAGTTATCGTACAAATGACACTAAAATTTATTTATATATAGAAATATTTCTTACCCGGACCTCTTTGTATTTTTTTAATGTTATCTTTTATTTGTACCACGATTGCAGTAACAGATATCCTACAGAAATCCACAGCAGTTCCAAAGCTTAAGGAAATATAATCGGGCTAACTTTACATATACAAAGAGCCCAGATCTGTGAAGATATGTATTATAGTTAGTGCCTTAGACTACTCACATTGGCAAGCAACGTCTCTCCCATCCCAAGTGCCGTCTCCTGTGCAGGTGCGTTCCTCATCACCAACAAGGACTTCAAAATTCAGGTCGCATGTTGATATAGCAACGCTTCCGACAGCTCTATTACCGGGATTATACTCAATGGTACCATTTACAATGGGCATCAGTTCTGGGCAGATTATCACTACAATTAAGTTTATAAAGCGTCAAAAAAAGATATAAGTTTGTTTGTATTATCAAAGTATGTTATCAAAGACATTACAAATTGTTGATATATATAAAAGTTTCCTTACCAGTAAGACTTTGTTTCTTTTTAATGTTATCTTTACATTTTTGTTTCGATTAAGGTGGTAGATGCTAACTGAAAAACCACAACGCTTCTAAGACTTTAAAGAGGTAATCTCCTCTTACGAAAATCTTTTGACATTCAAGAACAAATCCGATAATACAAGGATTGGTACTTCTGCGGTGGTAATTAATTGGTTAGTCGGGAATGGTCGATGATTCTATAAACACTTCGACCATTCAGAAATGTTGTATTGTATCGTATTTCTGATCTCCATCGTATTCAAGTTAACACGAAATCTGGCCTTCAACAAACGGAATAGATCCAATTGTACATATACAAAGAATCCAGACCAAAGGAGATAGATATGTACCATAGCTAGACACTTGTGATACTCCTATTGACAAACTACGTCTGTTCCACCCCAAGTACCGTATTCTGAAAAGTTACATTCGACATCACCAGCACTAATTTATACCAGCAGAAATTATATAACATATGCTATGTTATAACTCGCGACCAACGAAACGATGGGATTGGGTTTTGGGGCAAAAACCAAATTACAAAAGAAACCCAGTCGGCAAGTCATGCACACATTATATTTTATATGAATTTTAGGTGTGCACTCGGTCAGAAACCCGAAATTTGAGGACTGCATTATTTGTGATTTTTTTCACATTTTGATCATTTGTTTTGACAGTAGCAGAACTACTGTATGGTTTGACATCTCATAATATGACATCACAAAATACCTAATTTCTCAAAATATAACTCATTTTCAACTTTTGAGGTCAAAAATGAGACTAAGGTGTTCAACAAAGTTGCACACCTATCATATTCAATCTGCAATCATTTGTATTAAACAAGTTTAAGGAAAGTCAAATTGTAAGCATATTTGGGATGCTCGCCTGATCGATTAAGATAGACTTAGCAAACAACGTCTGTTTTATTCCAAATAGCAGGTATCATGCAGTTGCGTACATCATAATGTACAACAATTTCGATATATAGGTCGCATGACGATATAGCAACGCCTCTGATGGCTATATTACCGGAATTATAACTAATGGTTAATTTTACAATGGTCACTCAGTTATGGGCAGATGATCACAATAATCACGTTTAAAATCCGACAAAGTAAAATATCACTTCGTTTTTACAATCAAGTTATTGTACGAATGACACTAAAATAAATAGAAGTATTTCTTACCCGTGACTCTTTGTTTCTTTTTAATGTTATCTTTGATTTGTATTACGATTGCAGTAACAGATATCCTACAGAAATCCACAGCACTTCCAGAGCTTAAGGAAATATAATTGGGCTAACTTTACATATAGAAAGAGCCCAGATTTGTGAAGATATGTATCATAGCTAGTGCCGTAGACTACTCACATTGGCAAGCAACGTCTCTCCCATCCCAAGTGCCGTCTCCTGTGCAGTTGCGTTCCTCATCACCAACAAGGACTTCAAAATTCAGGTCGCATGTTGATATAGCAACGCTTCCGACAGCTCTATTACCGGGATTATACTCAATGGTACCATTTACAATGGGCATCAGTTCTGGGCAGATTATCACTACAATCAAGTGTATAAAGCGTCAAAAAGAAGATATAAGTTGTTATGTATTATCAAAGTATCTTATTAAAGACATTAAAAATTGTTGATATATATTAAAGTTTCTTTCCCAGTGAGACTTTGTTCCTTTTTAACGTTATCCTCACATTTTCATTTTGATTAAGGTGGTAGATACTAATTAAAAAATCACAACGGTTCTAAAACTTTAAAGAGGTAATCTCCTCCCACGAAAATCTTTTGACATTCAAGAACAAATCCAATAATACTGTAATACAGGGATTCGTATTTCTGCGGTGGTAATTAATTGGTTTGTCGGAAATGGTCGATGATTCTATAAACATTTCGACCAATTAGAAATGTTGTAATGTATCGTATTTCTGATCTTCATTGTATCCAAGTTAACACGAAATCTGGCCTTTAACAAACGGATTAGATCCAAATTTACATATACAAAGAATTCAGACCAAAGGAGATAAATATGTATCATAGCTAGACACGTGTGATACTCCTCTTGACAAACTACGTCTGTTCCACCCCAAGTACCCTCTATTGAAAAGTTACATTCGACATAATCAGCACTAATTTATACCAGCAGAAATTATATAATACATGCTATGTTATGACTCGCGACCAGCGAAATGATGGGATTGGGTTCTTAAGCAAAAACCCAATTACGAAAAAAAACAGTCGGCACGTCATGCACTCATTATATTTGATATGAATGCTGGGTGTTTACTCTTTTAGAAACCCGAAATTTAAGGACTGCATTATTTGTGATTTTTCTCAATTTTGATCATTTGTTTTAGCAGTAGCAGAACTACTGTATGGTTTGACATCTCCTAATATGACAACACAAAATACTTAATTTCTCAAAATGTAACTCATCTCTAACTGTTGAGGTCAAAAATGTGACTAATGTGCTCAACAAAGTTGCACACCCATCATATTCAATCTGCAATCATTGGTATTAAACAACTTCAAGAAAAGTTAAATTGTAAGTCAATTTGGGATTCTCGCCTGATAGACTAAGATATACTTGGCAAACAACGTCTGTTTCATTCCAAATTGCAGGTCTCGTGCAGTTGCGTACATCATAATGTACAACAATTTCGATATATAGGTCGCATGACGATATAGCAACGCCTCTGATGGCTATATTACCGGAATTATAACTAATGGTTACATTTACAATGGTCACTCAGTTATGGGCAGATGATCACAATAATCAAGTTTAAAATCCAACAAAGTAAAATATCACTTGGTTTTTACAATCAAGTTATTGTACGAATGACACTAAATTATATAGAAGTATTTCTTACCCGTGACTGTTTGTTTCTTTTTAATGTTATCTTTGATTTGTATCACGATTGCAGTAACAGATATCCTACAGAAATTAAAAGCAGTTCTAAAGCTTAAGGAAATATAATCGGGCTAACTTTACATATATACAAAGAGCCCAGATCTATGGAGATATGTATCATAGCTAGTGCCGTAGACTACTCACATTGGCAAGCAACGTCTCTCCCATCCCAAGTGCCGTCTCCTGTGCAGTTGCGTTCCTCATCACCAACAAGGACTTCAAAATTCAGGTCGCATGTTGATATAGCAAAGCTTCCGACAGCTCTATTACCGAGATTATACTCAATGGTACCATTTACAATGGGCATCAGTAATGGGCAGATTGTTACTACAACCAAGTTTAAAAAGTGTTAAAAAGAAGATATAGGTTTGTATGTATTATCAAAGTATCTTATTAAAGACATTAAAAATTGATGATATATAAAGTTTTCTTACCAGTGAGACTTTGTTCCTTTGTAACGTTATTGTTACATTTTCATTTGTATTAAGGTGGTAGATACTAACTAAAAACACAACTGTTCTAAAACTTTAAAGAGGTAATCTCCTCTCACGAAAATCTTTTGACATTCAAGAACAAATCCGATAATACAAGGATTGGTACTTCTGCGGTGATAATTAATTGATTTGTCGGGAATGGTCGATGATTCTATAAACACTTCGACCAATCACAAGTGTTGTATTGTATCGTATTTCTGATCTCCATCATATCCAAGTGAACACGAAATCTGGCCTTTAACAACGGAATAGATCTAACTTTACATATACAAAGAATCCAGACCAAAGGAGATAGATATGTATCATAGCTAGACACTTGTGATACTCCTATTGACAAACTACGTCTGTTCCACCCCAAGTACCCTCAATCTGTCAATTGAAAACTTACATTTGACATAACCAGCACTAATTTATACCAGCAGAAATTATATAACACATGCTATGTTATGACTCGCGACGAACGAAACGATGGGATTGGGTTCTTAAGCAAAAACCCAATTACAAAAGAAACCCAGTCGACACGTCAAGCACACATTATATTTGATATGAAGTTTGGGTGTGTACTCGTTTAGAAATTAGATTTTTCTTCATATTTTGATTATTTGTTTTAACAGTAGTAGAACTACTGTATGGTTTGACATCTCATAATATGACATTACAAAATACCTAATTTCTCAAAATATTAGTCATTTCCAACTGTTGAGGTCAAAAATGAGACAAAAGGTGTTTAACAAAGTTGCACACCCATCATATTCAATCTGCAATCCTTGGTATTAAAACAAGTTCAAGGAAAGTCAAATTGTAAGCACATTTGGGATTCTCGCTTGATAGACTAAGATAGACTTGGCAGACAACGTCTGTTTCCATTCCAAAAATTGCAGGTCTCGTGCAGTTGCATACATCATAATGTACAACAATTTCGATATATAGGTCGCATGACGATGTAGCAACGCCTCTGATGGCTATATTACCGGAATTACAACTAATGGTTACATTTACAATATTCACTCAGTTATGGGCAGATTATCACTAACTATAATCAAGTTTAAAATCCGACAAAATAAAATATCACTTCGTTTTTACAATCAAGTTATTGTACGAATGACACTAAAATATATAGAAATATTTGTTACCCGTGACTGTTTGTATCTTTTTAATGTTATCTTTGATTTGTATCACGATTGCAGTAACATATATCCTACAGAATTCCACAGCAGTTCCAAAGCTTGAGGAAATATAATCGGGCTGATTTTATATATATACAAAGAGCCCAGATCTATGAAGATATGTATCATAGTTAGTGCCGTAGACTACTCACATTGGCAAGCAACGTCTCTCCCATCCCAAGTGCCGTCTCCTGTGCAGTTGCGTTCCTCATCACCAACAAGGACTTCAAAATTCAGGTCGCATGTTGATATAGCAAAGCTTCCGACAGCTCTATTACCGGGATAATACTCAATGGTACCATTTACAATGGGCTTCAGTTCTGGGCAGATTATCACTACAATCAAGTTTATAAAGCGTATAAAAAGAGATATAATTTTTTTTTTTTATTATCAAAGTATCTTATTAAAGACATTAAAAATTGTTGATATATAAAAAAGTGTTCTTACCAGTAAGACTTTGTTTCTTTTTAACGTTATCTTTACATTTTCATTTCGATTAAGGTGGTAGATACTAACTGAAAAATCCCAACGGTTCTAAAACTTTAAAGGGGTAACCTCCTCCTACAAAAATCTTTGGACATTCAAGAACAAATCCGATAATACAAGGATTGGTATTTCTGCGGTGGTAATTGGTTTGTCGGGAATGGTCGATACTCTATAAACATTTCGACCAATTAGAAATGTTGTATTGTATCGTATTTCTGATCTCTATTGTATCCAAGTTAACACAAAATCTGGCCTTTAGCAAACGGAATAGATCCAAATTTACATATACAAAGAATTCAGACCAAAGGAGATAGATATGTATCATAGCTAGACACTTGTGATACTTCTATTGACAAACTACGTCTGTTCCACCCCAAGTACCCTCAATCTGTCAATTGAAAACTTACATTTGACATAACCAGCACTAATTTATACCAGCAGAAATTATATAACACATGCTATGTTATGACTCGCGACGAACGAAACGATGGGATTGGGTTCTTAAGCAAAAACCCAATTACAAAAGAAACCCAGTCGACACGTCAAGCACACATTATATTTGATATGAAGTTTGGGTGTGTACTCGTTTAGAAATTAGATTTTTCTTCATATTTTGATTATTTGTTTTAACAGTAGTAGAACTACTGTATGGTTTGACATCTCATAATATGACATTACAAAATACTTAATTTCTCAAAATATTACTCATTTCCAAGTGTTGAGGTCAAAAATGAGAGTAAGGTGTTTAACAAAGTTGCACACCCATCATATTCAATCTCCAATCCTTGGTATAAAACAAGTTCAAGGAAAGTCAAATTGTAAGCACATTTGGGATTCTCGCTTGATAGACTAAGATAGACTTGGCAGACAACGTCTGTTCCATTCCAAATTGCAGGTCTCGTGCAGTTGCGTACATCATAATGTACAACAATTTCGATATATAGGTCGCATGACGATGTAGCAACGCCTCTGGTGGCTATATTACCGGAATTACAACTAATGGTTACATTTACAATATTCACTCAGTTATGGGCAGATTATCACTAACTATAATCAAGTTTAAAATCCGACAAAATAAAATATCACTTCGTTTTTACAATCAAGTTATTGTACGAATGACACTAAAATATATAGAAATATTTGTTACCCGTGACTGTTTGTATCTTTTTAATGTTATCTTTGATTTGTATCACGATTGCAGTAACATATATCCTACAGAATTCCACAGCAGTTCCAAAGCTTGAGGAAATATAATCGGGCTGATTTTATATATATACAAAGAGCCCAGATCTATGGAGATATGTATCATAGTTAGTGCCGTAGACTACTCACATTGGCAAGCAACGTCTCTCCCATCCCAAGTGCCGTCTCCTGTGCAGTTGCGTTCCTCATTACCAACAAGGACTTCAAAATTCAGGTCGCATGTTGATATAGCAATGCTTCCGACAGCTCTATTACCGGGATAATACTCAATGGTACCATTTACAATGAGCATCAGTTCTGGGCAGATTATCACTACAATCAAGTTTATAAAGCGTATAAAAAGAGATATAATTTTTTTTTTTTATTATCAAAGTATCTTATTAAAGACATTAAAAATTGTTGATATATAAAAAAGTGTTCTTACCAGTAAGACTTTGTTTCTTTTTAACGTTATCTTTACATTTTCATTTCGATTAAGGTGGTAGATACTAACTGAAAAATCCCAACGGTTCTAAAACTTTAAAGGGGTAACCTCCTCCTACAAAAATCTTTGGACATTCAAAAACAAATCCGATAATACAAGGATTGGTACTTCTGCGGTGGTAATTAATTGGTTTGTTGGAAATGGTCGATGATTCTATGAAGATTTCGACCAATTAGAAATGTTGTATTGTATCGTATTTCTGATCTCTATTGTATCCAAGTTAACACAAAATCTGGCCTTTAGCAAACGGAATAGATCCAAATTTACATATACAAAGAATTCAGACCAAAGGAGATAGATATGTATCATAGCTAGACACTTGTGATACTCCTATTGACAAGCTACGTCTGATTCACCCCAAGTACCCTCAATTGAAAAGTTACATTCGACACAACCAGCACTAATTTATACTAGCAGAAATTATATAATACATGCTATGTTATGACTCGCGACCAACAAAACGATGGGATTGGGTTCTTAGACAAAACCCAATTACGAAAGAAACCCAGTCGGCACGCCAAGCACACATTATATTTGATATGAGTTTTGGGTGTGTACTCATTTAGAAACTCGAAATTTGAGGACTGCATTATTTGTGATTTTTTTCCAAATTTTAATCATTTGTTTGAGCAGTAGTAGAACTACTGTATGGTTTGACATTTCATGATATGATATCACAAAATACTTAATTTCTCAAAATATAACTCATTTCCAACTGTTGGGGTCAAAAATGAGACTAAGGTGTTCAACAAAGTTGCACACCCATCATATTCAATCTTCAATTTTTAGAATTAAACAAGTTCAATGAAAGTCAAATTGTAAACACATTTGAGGCTCTTGCCTGATAAACTAAGCTAATGTAGACTTGGCAAACAACGTCTGTTACATTTCAAATAACATGTCTCGTGCAGTTGCGTTTATCATGACCAGCAGTAGAATAGGTCGCATGACGATGTAGCGACGCCTCTGATGGCTATGTTACCGGAATTATAACTAATGGTTACATTTACAAGTGACACTCACTTATGTGCAGATAATCACTAATTATAATCAAGAATAAAATCTGACAAATAAGATATCAGTTCGTTGTAACAATCAAGTTTTCGCACTAATGACACAACAATGTATTGATATATCGATACATTTCTCACCCAAACTTCTTTGTATCTTTGTAATGTTATCTTTGATTTGTATCACGATTGCAGTAATAGATATCCTACAGAAATCCACAGCAGTTCCAAAGCTTAAGGAAATATAAGCGGGCTAACTTTACATATATACAAAGGGCCCAGATCTATGGATATATGTATCATAGTAAGTGCCGTAGACTACTCACATTGGCAAGCAACGTCTCTCCCATCCCAAGTGCCGTCTCCTGTGCAGTTGCGTTCCTCATTACCAACAAGGACTTCAAAATTCAGGTCGCATGTTGATATAGCAATGCTTCCGACAGCTCTATTACCGGGATAATACTCAATGGTACCATTTACAATGAGCATCAGTTCTGGGCAGATTATCACTACAATCAAGTTTATAAAGCGTATAAAAAGAGATATAATTTTTTTTTTTTATTATCAAAGTATCTTATTAAAGACATTAAAAATTGTTGATATATAAAAAAGTGTTCTTACCAGTAAGACTTTGTTTCTTTTTAACGTTATCTTTACATTTTCATTTCGATTAAGGTGGTAGATACTAACTGAAAAATCCCAACGGTTCTAAAACTTTAAAGGGGTAACCTCCTCCTACAAAAATCTTTGGACATTCAAAAACAAATCCGATAATACAAGGATTGGTACTTCTGCGGTGGTAATTAATTGGTTTGTTGGAAATGGTCGATGATTCTATGAAGATTTCGACCAATTAGAAATGTTGTATTGTATCGTATTTCTGATCTCTATTGTATCCAAGTTAACACGAAATCTGGCCTTTAACAAACGGAATGGATCCAAATTGACATATACAAAGAATCCAGACCAAAGGAGATAAATATGTATCATAGCTAGACACTTGTGATGCTCCTATTGACAAACTACGTCTGTTCCACCCCAAGTACCCTCAATTGAAAAGTTACATTCGACATAAGCAACACTAATTTATACCAGCAGAAATTACTTAATTTATGCTATGTTATGACTCGCGACCAGCGAAACGATGGGATTGGGTTTTGGGGCAAAAAGCCAATTACAAAAGAAACCCAGTTGGCAAGTTATGCACACATAATATTTTATATGAGCTTTGGGTGTGTACTTGGTCAGAAACCCGAAATTTGAGGACTGCATTATTTGTGATTTTTTTTACATTTTGATCATTTGTTTTAACAGTAGCAGGACTACTGTATGGTTTGACATCTCATAATATGACATCACAAAATACTTAATTTCTCAAAATATAACTCATTCCCAACTCTTGAGGTCAAAAATGAGACTAAGGTATTCAACAAAGCTGCTTACCCATCATATTTAATCTGCAATCATTAGTATTGAACAAGGTTAACGAAAGTCAAATTGTAAGCACATTTGGGATTCTCGCTGATAGACTAAGATAGACTTGGCAAACAACGTCAATCAACGCCGACGCCGACGCCGACGCCGGGGTTGTAGAATAGCTCTACTATTTTTTGAATAGTTGAGCTAAAAATAAACCAGATTAAATATGCATTTAATGCAAGCGTACCTTTTATGATTAATTCGATGATTTGATGAATTTCGAATACAGGAGTTTACAGTATCGTCCGCCATTTTGAGTTGCAAGTAAACAAAAAATAATCCCTATTGACTGTAACAATCACAATTGTTTTAAGTCACTTTACTTAAAATTCTCTCGCTTCAATTTTTTTTTCTCAATGTGTTATGTAACTTTGAGTATTTTAATTAATATTAAGACATCGGGAAGAACTTATGTTGTCCTAACACAGGAAGTGAAATTTAGGACCGATTTCATAAACTTAGACCATGTACAATGTGTGTATTTCTAAGCGACGCACAATAACACTACGCAAGCCAAGAGCGTCTTTTGCCGGGCGCTCAAGCTGGTTGGTTTGTTTACTCGCAACTTGAAGGCGATACGTTCTTGTGCGCATAAACATACTGACACTGTAACTCGTCTGTTTGTTTTCCACAAATATAAAATAATTATTTAATTGATCTTATTGCGGGTCTACTGTCGAAGGGGTCAATTGTATTAACATTGTAGTCTCAGTCCCAAAAAATACGAAATTTCATCTTCTACTGTTGTGGCTGCCAAAGATATAAAAAAAATATCAAAACTAAACCAGAAATTGCAGAAAATAGTTAAAAAAACGACATCATTGTATTGAAAGATAACAATATTTTAGTCAAAAATGTCCGTACTTATTCGATATCTAAAATAAGGATTACGGAATAAAAGCCTAGATAAAACTTTGTTAACAGGAAAATTAATGTTTTACTCTACTGGTACAAATGAGATTGTGCACGATGTATTTTGTGCAAAAGTACATTTCATGACTAATTTTATAAACTTTGATTACAGGAGTTGACAGTTCCGTCCGCCATTTTGAGTTACGAGTAAGTTGAAAGTAAACAAACAATATTCCTTATTGACTGTAACGATAACAATGTTTCCAAGTCACTTGATTTAAAATTCTCTCTCTTCGATTTGCTTTTGTTTTGTTCTCATTATGTTGTGTAACTTTGAGTATTCTAGATGATATTAAATTATCGGGAAAAGAATTATGTTGTCCTAGCACAGTAACTGAAATGTAGGGCCAATTTAAGAGCCTTAGGCCATGTACAATGTGCGTATTTCTTAAACGACGCGCAATAATACTACGCAAGGCAAGTGCGTACTTTGTCGTGCGCTCAAACTGGTTGATTTCTTTACTCGCAACTTGTAGGCAATACGTCCTTGCGCGCATAAGTAGACTGAAACAATAAATTCGTCTATTTGTTTTTCAGAGATATAAAGATATCATCTAATTGAATTTCTTGCGGGTCAACTGTCGAAGGGGTAAATTGCATTAAAATTATAGTCTCAGTTCAAAAAACAATTCCAAATTTCATCTTACTTTCTGTAGTATATTCCACTGTTGTGGCTGCCAAAGAAAAAAAAAACATAATCAATGTATATAAACTATAAAAACTGAACCAGAAATTGCAGAAAATAAGAATAAACGACATTCGTGTATTGAAACATAGCAATATTTTAGTCAATAAATGTCCGTACTTATTGAATATCTAAAAGTATTACGAAATAAAAAGCTAAAATAAACATTTCAGGATCCGCCTATTGTACACTACTGCATCCTGGTTTTACGTGCCTGCGGCATTCTAGTAACCGCATGAACGCTTACGTGACACGACAAGCAGTCACTGTAAAGTTTCGAGTTTCCAAGTTCATTTCCACGTTACTCCACCTCGTATTATAACAAAATGTGTGGTCAAAATGTCCTTGAAACGGGATGAAAATGACAGTGCCAGTTTCATCTCGTCCGTGTTTCAAGGGGAGTTTTTTTTAAAATAAGTTTTGTTAACAGAAAAACCGTTGTTTTACCCTTCTGCCACAAATAAGATTGTGAACGATGCATCTTATGCAAACGTACTTTTCATGAATGATTTTATGAACTTTAAATACACGACTTGACAGTTCCGTCATCCATTTTGAGTAGCGAGTATGATGCAAGTAAACAAACAATATTCCCTATTGACTGTAAAAATAACAATTTTTTAAAGTCACTTTTTTTTTTAATTCTCTAGTATCGATTCTTTTCTTTTATCAGTATGTTATGTAACTTTGAGTATTCTACTTAAAATTAAGTCATCGGGAAAAACCTATGTTGTCCTAACACATGAAGTGAAATTTAGGACCGATTTTATAGCCTTAGGACATTTACAATGTGTGTATTTCTAAGTCAGGCACGATAACGCTACGCAAGCCAAGAGCGTCTTTTGCCGTGCGCCTAAACTGGTTGGTTTGTTTACCCGCAACTTGAAAGCGATACGTCCTTGTGCGCATGGGCAGACTGGAACTGTGAACTTGTCTATTTGTTTTGCACATAAATAAAAATACATTTAATTAATATCATTGTGGGTCTACTGTCGAAGGGGTAAAATGTATTAACATTATAGTCTCAATTTAAAATACAATACGAAATTTCATCTTTGTATTAAAAGTCTTGAATAAAAAAAACACGAAATTTCATCTTACTTTCAAGAACACTTTTATCATCTTCTTCTGTTGTGGCTGCCAAAAAGAAACATAATTAATGTATAGAAAATATCAAAACTGAACTAGAAATTGCATGAAATAAGAATAAACGACATCATCGTTTCAAAACATGACAATATTTTAGTGAATAAATGTCCGTACTTATTTGATATCTAAAATAAGTATTACGTATTTAAAGCTAAATAAATATTCCAGAATCCGCCACTTAAACACTACTGCATCCTGGTTTTTCGTGCCTGCGGCATTCTAGTAACCGCATGAATGCTTACGTGACATAACAAACAGTCACTGAAAAGTTTCGAGTTTCCAAGTTCATTTCCACGTTACTCCACCTAGTATCATAAAAAAGTTTGTGGTCAAATGATTGCGTGGTCAACTTGTTGAGAAAATGTCTTTAAAATGGGATAAAAATGACAGTGGCAGTTTCATCCTGTATGTGTTTCAAAGGGAGCTTTCTTTAAATGAGCTTTGTTAACAGGAAAACCGTTGTTTTACCCTTCTGCCACAAATGAGATTGTGAACGATGCATCTTATGAAAGCGTACCTTTCATGACTAATTTTATGAACTTTGAATACACGACTTGACAGTTCCGTAATCCATTTTGAGTTGCGAGTATGATGCGAGTAAACAAACAATATTCCCTATTGACTCTAAAAAAACAATTTTTTGAAGTCACTTTATTTTTAATTCTCTAGTATCGATTTTTTTCTTTTATCAGTATGATATGTAACTTTGATTATTCTACTTAAAATTAAGTCATCGGGAAAAACTTATGTTGTCCTAACACATGAAGTGAAATTTAGGACCGGTTTTATAACCTTGGGACATTTACAATGTGTGTATTTCTAAGTCAGGCACGATAACACTACGCAAGCCAAGAGCGTCTTTTGCTGTGCGCTCAAACTGGTTGGTTTGTTTACTCGCAACTTGAAAGCGATATGTCCTTGTGCGCATGAGCAGACTGGCACTGTGAACTTGTCTATTTGTTTTGCACATAAATAAAAAATACATCAATTGATATCATTGTGGGTCTACTGTCGAAGGGGTAAAATGTATTAACATTATAGTCTCAGTTCAAAAAACGATACGAAATTTCATCTTACTTCCAAGAAAGCTTTTATTATCTTCTACTGTTGCGGCTGCCAAAACATAATTTATGTATAGAAAATATCAAAACAGAACCAGAAATTGCAGAATATAAAAATAAACGACATCATTGTTTTAAAACATAACAATATATTAGTCAATAAATGTCCGTAGCTATTTGATTTTTTGAAATAAGTATTACGAAATAAAAAATAAAATAAATATTCCAGACTCCGCCTATTGAATAATACTGCATCCTGGTTTTTCGTTCTTGCAACATTCTAGTAGCCGCATGAACGCTTACGTGACACGACAAGCAGTCACTTCAATTTTATGAACTTTAAATGCACAACTTGACAGTTCCCTCATCCATTTTGAGTTGCGAGTATGATGCGAGTAAACAAACAATATTCCCTATTGACTGTAAAAATAACAATTTTTTAAGGTCACTTTATTTTCAATTCTCTAGTATCGATTTTTTTCTTTTATCAGTAAGTTATGTAACTTTGAGTATTCTACCTAAAATTAAGTCATAGGGAAGAACTTATGTTGTCCCAACACTTGAAGTGAAATTAAGGACCGATTTTTTAAGCTTAGGCCATTTACAAAGTGTGTATTTCTAAGCGAGGCACGATAACACTACGCAAGCCAAGAGCGTATTTTGCCGGTGCGCTCAAACTGGTTGGTTTGTTTACTCGCAACTTGAAAGCGATACGTCCTTGTGCGCATAAGCAGACTGGCACTGTGAACTTGTCTATTTGTTTTGCACATAAATAAAAATACATTAAATTGATATCATTGCGGGTCCACTGTCGAAGGAGTAAAATGTATTAACGTTATAGTCTTAGTTCAAAAAACATTACGAAATTTCATCTTTGTATTAACAGTCTCAGTTAAAAAAAATACCAAATTTCATCTTACTTTCAAGAAAACTTGTATTATCTTCGACTGTTGCGGCTGCCAAAAAAAAAACATAATTTATGTATAGAAAATTTCAAAACAGAACCAGAAAATGCAGAACATCAGAATAAACGACATCATTGTTTTCAAACATAACAATATATAAGTCAATAAATGTCCGTAGCCATTTGATATCTGAAATTAGTATAACGTATTTAAAGATAAAATAAACATTCCAGACTCCGCCCATTGAACGTTACTGCATCCTGGTTTTTCGTGCCTGCGGCATTCTAGTAACCACATGAACGCTTACGTGACATAACAAGCAGTCACTGAAAAGTTTCGAGTTTCCAATTTCATTTCCACGTTACTCCACCTCGTATTATAACAAAATTTGTGGTCAAATGATTGCGTTGTCAACTTGTTGAGAAAATGTCCTTGAAACGGGATGAAAATCACAGTGACAGTTTTATCCCGTCCGTGTTTCAAAGGAAGACTTCTTCAAATGAGCTTTGTTAACAGGAAAACCGTTGTTTTACCCTTCTGCCACAAATGAGATTGTGAACGATCAACTTATGCAAGCGTACCTTTAATGAATAATTTTATGAACTTTGAATACACGACTTGACAATTCCGTCATCCATTTTAAGTTGCGAGTATGATGCGAGTAAACAAACAATATTCCCTATTGACTGTAAAAATAACAATTTTTTAAAGTCATCCTATTTTAAAGTCATCCTATTTTAAATTCTCTCGTATCGTTTTTTTTTTCTTTTATCCATATGTAAGTAACTCTAAATATTCTACTTAAAATTAAGTCATCGTGAAGAATGTATGTTGTCCTAGCATATGAAGTGAAATTGAGGACCAAATTTATAACCTTAGGCCATTTACAATGTGTCTATTTCTAAGCGACGCACGATAACACTACTCAAGCCAAGAGCGTATTTTGCCGGTGCGATCAAACTGGTTGGTTTGTTTACTCGCAACTTGAAGGCGATACGTCCTTGTGCGCATGGGCAGACTGGAACTATGAACTTGTCCATTTGTTTGCGCATAAATAAAAATACATGCAATTGATAGCATTGCGGGTCTACTGTCGAAGGGGTAGATTGTATTTACATTATAATCTCATTTCGAAAAACAACACGATATTTTTTTTTGTATTAACAGTCTCACTTCAAAAAATAATACGAAATTTCATCTTACTTTCAAGAACACTTTTATTATCTTCTACTGTTGCGGCTGCCAAAAAAACAAACATAATTAATGTATAGAAAATATCAAAACAGAACCAGAAATTGCAGAACATAAGAATAAACGACATTATTGTTTTAAAACATAACAATATATTAGTCAATAAACGTCTGTAGCTATTTGATATCTAAAATAATTATTCCGAAATAAAAAGCTAAAATGAATATTCCAGACTCCGCCCATTGAACACTACTGCATCCTGGTTTTTCGTGCCTGCGGCATTCTATTAACCGCATGAAGGCTTACGTGACATGACAAGCAGTCACTTAAAGGTTTCGAGTTTCCAATTTCATTTCCACCTTATTCCACCTCGTATTTTAACAAAATTTGTGGTCAAATGATTGCGTTGTCAACTTGTTGAGAAAATGTCCTTGAAGCGGTATGAAAATAACAGTAGCAGTTTCATCCCGTCCGTGTTTCAAAGGAAGCTTTCTTCAAATGAGCTTTGTTAACAGGAAAACCGTTGTTTTACCCTTCTGCCACAAATGAGATTGTGAACGATGCATCTTATGCAAGCGTACCTTTAATGAATGATTTTAAAAACTTTGAATACACGACTTGACAATTCCGTCATCCATTTTGACTTGCGAGTATGATGCGAGTAAGCAAACAATATTCCCTATTGACTGTTAAGAAAACAATTTTTTTAGGTCACTTTATTTTCAATTCTCTCGTATCGATTTTTTTCTTTTATCCGTATGTAAGTAACTTTGAGTATTCTACTTAAAATTAAGTCATCGGGAAGAACTTATGTTGTCCTAACACAGGAAGTGAAATTAAGGACCGATTTTATAACCTTAGGCCATTTACAATGTGTGTATTTCTAAGCGAGGCACGATAACACTACGCAAGCCAAGAGCGTATTTTGCCAGTGCACTCAAATTGGTTGGTTTGTTTACTCGCAACTTGAAGGCGATACGTCCTTGTGCGCATGGGCAGACTGGAACTATGAACTTGTCCATTTGTTTTGCGCATAAATAAAAATACATGCAATTGATAGCATTGCGGGTCTACTGTCGAAGGGGTAGATTGTATTTACATTATAATCTCATTTCGAAAAACAATACGAAATTTCATTTTGTATTAACAGTCTCAGTTCAAAAAATAATACGAAATTTCATCTTACTTTCAAGAACACTTTTATTATTTTCTACTGTTGCGGCTGCCAAAAAAAAAAACATAATTAATGTATAGAAAATATCAAAACAGAACCAGAAATTGCAGAACATAAGAATAAACGACATTATTGTTTTAAAACATAACAATATATTAGTCAATAAACGTCTGTAGCTATTTGATATCAAAAATAAGTATTCCGAAATAAAAAGCTAAAATGAATATTCCAGACTCCGCTCATTGAACACTACTGCATCCTGGTTTTTCGTGCCTGCGGCATTCTATTAACCGCATGAAGGCTTACGTGACATGACAAGCAGTCACTTAAAGGTTTCGAGTTTCCAATTTCATTTCCACGTTTTTCCACCTCGTATTTTAACAAAATTTGTGGTCAAATGATTGCGTTGTCAACTTGTTGAGAAAATGTCCTTGAAGCGGTATGAAAATAACAGTAGCAGTTTCATCCCGTCCGTGTTTCAAAGGAAGCTTTCTTCAAATGAGCTTTGTTAACAGGAAAACCGTTGTTTTACCCTTCTGCCACAAATGAGATTGTGAACGATGCATCTTATGCAAGCGTACCTTTCATGAATAATTGTATGAGCTTTGAATACACGAGTTGACAGTTCCGTCATCCATTTTGAGTTGCGAGTATGATGCGAGTAAACAAACAATATTCCCTATTGACTGTGAAAAAAACAATTTGTTTAGGTCACTTTAATTATTATTCTCTCCTTTCGTTTTTTTTTCTTTTATCAGTTTGTTATGTAACTCTGAGTACACTCGATAAAACTAAGTCATCGGGAAGAACTTATGTTGTCCTAACACATGAAGTGAAATTTAGGACCGATTTATAACCTTAGGCCATTTACAGTGTGTGTATTTCTAAGCGAGGCACGATAACACTACGCAAGCCAAGAGCGTATTTTGCCGTGCGCTCAAAGTGGTTGGTTTGTTTACTCGCAACTTGAAGGCGATACGTCCTTGTGCGCATGGGCAGACTGGAGCTGTGAACTGGTCTATTTGCTTTGCACAGAAATAAAAATACATTCAATTAGTATCATTGCGGGTCCGTTGTCAAAGGGGTAAAATGTATTAACAAAATAGTCTCAGTTCAAAAACAATACGAAATTTCATCTTTGTCTTAACAGTCTCAGTTAAAAAAAAAAAAAAAATTCATCTTACTTTCAAGAACACTTTTATTATCTTCTACTGTTGCGGCTGCAAAAAAAAACATAATTAATGTATAGAAAATATCAAAACAGAACCAGAAATTGCAGAACATAAAAATAAACGACATCATTATTTTAAAACATAACATTATATTAGTCGATTTTATAACCTTAGCTTGTTTACAATGTGTGTATTTCTAAGCGAGGCACGATAACACTACGCAAGCCAAGAGCGTATTTTGCCGTGGGCTCAAACTGGTTGATTTGTTTACTCGCAACTTGAAGGCAATACGTCCTTGTGCGCATGAGCAGACTGGAACTGTGAACTTGTCTATTTGTTTTGCACATGAATGAAAATACATTCATTTGATATCATTTCGGGTCTACTGTCGAAGGAGTAAATTGTATTAACATTATAGTCTAAGTTCAAAAAACCAATACGAAATTTCATCTTACTTTCAAGAACACTTGTATTATCTTCTACTGTTGCGGCTGCAAAAAAAAACATAATTAATGTATAGAAAATATCAAAACAAAACCAGAAATTGCAGAACATAAGAATAAACGACAGCATTGTTTAAAAACATAACATTATATTAGTCAATAAATGTCCGTAGCTATTTGATATCCAAAATAAGTATTACGAAATAAAAGCTAAAATAAACATTCCAGAATCCGCCAATTGAACGCTACTGCATCCTGGTTTTTCGTGCCTGCGGCATTCTAGTAACCGCATGAACGCTTATCTGACATGACAAGCAGTCACTTAAAAATTTCGAGTATCTAATTTCATTTCCACGTTACTCCACCTCGTATTTAACAAAATTTGTAATCAAATGATTGCGTTGTCAACTTGTTGAGAAAAAGTCCTTGAAACAGGATGAAAATGACAGTGACAGTTTCATCTCGTCCGTGTTTCAAGAGGAGTTTTTTTCAAATAAGCTTTGCTAACAGGAAAATCGTTGTTTTACCCTTCTGCCAAAATGAGATTGTGAACGATGCATCTTATGCAAGCGTACCTTTCATGAATAATTTTGTGACCTTTGAATACACGACTTGACAGTTCCGTCATCCATTTTGAGTTGCGAGTATGATGCGAGTAAACAAACAATATTCCCTATTGACTGTAAAAATACCAATTTTTTAAAGTCACTTTATTTCAAATTCTCTCCTACCGATTTTTTTCTTTTATCAGTATGTTATGTTACTTTGAGTATTCTACTTGAAATTAAGTCATCGGGAAGAACTTATGTTGTCCTAACACATGAAGTGAAATTTAGGACTGATTTTATAACCTTACCTTATTTACAATGTGTGTATTTTTAAGCAAGGCACGATAACACTACGCAAGCCAAGAGCGTATTTTGCCGTGCGCTTAAACTGGTTGCTTTGTTTACTCGCAACTTGAAGGCGATACGTCCTTGTGCGCATGAACAGACTGGAACTGTGAACTTGTCTATTTGTTTTGATATCACATAAATAATTGTAAAAATACATTCAATTGATATCATTGAAATTTCATCGGGTCTACTGTCGAAGAAATTGGTAAAATGTATTAACATTATATATCTCAGTTCAAAAAACAATACGAAATTTCATCTTTGTATTAAGGGGTAAATTGTATTAACATTATCAGTTCAAAAAACAATACGAAATTTCATCATTGTATTAACAGTCTCAGTTCAAAAAACAATACGAAATTTCATCTTACTTTCAAGAACACTTTTATTATCTTCTACTGTTGCGGCTGCCAAAAAAAACATAATTAATGTATAGAAAATATCAAAACAGAACCAGAAATTGCAGAACATAAAAATAAACGACATCATTTTTTAAAAACATAACAATATATTAGTCAATAAATGTCCGTAGCTATTTGGTATCTGAAAAAAGTATTACGAAATAAAAGCTAAAATATACATTCCAGAATCCGCCCCTCGAACACTACTGTTCCTGGTTTTTCGTGCCTGCGGCATTCTAGTAACCGCATGAACGCTTACGTGACATGACAAGCAGTCACTTAAAATATGCAAGTTTCCAATTTCATTTCTACGTTACTCTACCTCGTATTATAACAAAATTTGTGGTCAAATGATTGCCTCGTCAACTTGTTGAGAAAATGTTCTTAAAACGGGAGAAAAAAAGACAACGGCAATTTAATCTCGTCCGTGTTTCAAGAGGAGCTTTCCTCAAATGAGCTTTGTTAACAGGAAAACCGTTGTTTTACCCTTCTGCCACAAATGAGATTAAGAACGATGCATCTTGTGCAAGTGCACCTTTCATGACTGATTTTATGAACTTTTAATACACGACTTGACAGTTCCGTCATCCATTTTGAGTTGCGAGTATGATGCAAGTAAACAAACAATATTCCCTATTGACTGTACATATAACATTTTTTTTTTAAAGTCACTTTATTTAAAATTCTCTCGCATAATTATTTTTCTTTTATCAGTTTGTTATGTAACTTTGAGTATTCTACTTAAAATTAAGTCTTTGGGAAGAACTTATGTTGTCCAAACACATGAAGTGAAATTTAGGACCAATTTCATAACCTTGGGACATTTACAACGTGTGTATTTCTAAGAGAGGCACGATAACACTACGCAAGCCAAGAGCGTATTTTGCCGTGCGCTCAAAGTAGTTGGTTTGTTTACTGGCAGCTTGAAGGCGATACGTCCTTGTGCGCATGAGCAGACTGGAATTGTGAACTTGTCTATTTGTTTTGCACATAAATAAAAATACATTCAATTGATATCATTGCGGGTCTACTGTCGAAGGGGTAAATTGTATTAACATTATAGTCTCAGTTCAAAACAATACGAAATTTCATCTTTGTATTAACAGTCTCAGTTCAAAAAACAATACGAAATTTCATCTTACTTTCAAGAACACTTTTATTATCTTCTACTGTTGCGGCTGCAAAAAAAAACATAATTAATGTATGGAAAATATCAAAACAGAACCAGAAATTGCAGAACATAAAAATAAACGACATTATCTTTTAAAACATAACATTATATTAGTCAATAAATGTCCGTAGCTATTTGATATCTGAAATAAGTATTACGGCATAAAAGCTAAAATAAACATTCCAGAATGCGCCCCTTCAACACTACTGCATCCTGGTTTTCCGTGCCTGCGGCATTCTTGTAACCGCATGAACGCTTACGTGACATGACAAGCAGTCACTTAAAAATTTCGAGTTTCCAATTTCATTTCCACATTACTCCACCTCGTATTATAACAAAATTTGTGGTCAAATGATTGCGTTGTCAACTTGTTGAGAAAATGTCCTTGAAACAGGATGAAAATGACAGTGGCAGTTTCATCTCGTCCGTGTTTCAAGTGAAGTTTTCTTCAAATGAGCTTTGTTAACAGGAAAACCGTTGTTTTACCCTTCTGCCACAAATGAGATTGTGAACGATGCATCTTATGCAAGCGTACCTTTAATGAATAATTTTATGAGCTTTGAATACACGACTTGACAGTTCCGTCATCCATTTTGAGTTGCGAGTATGATGCGAGTAAACAAACAATGTTCACTAATGACTGTAAAAATAACAATTTTTTTTTTTAAAGTCACTTTATTTAAAATTCTCTCGCATAATTATTTTTCTTTTATCAGTTTGTTATGTAACTTTGAGTATTCTACTTAAAATTAAGCCATCGGGAAGTACTTATGTTGTCCTAACACATGAAGTGAAATTTAGGACCGATTTTATAACCTTAGGCCATTTACAATGTGTGTATTTCTAAGCGAGGCACGATAACACTACGCAAGCCAAGAGCGTATTTTGCCGTGCGCTCAAACTGGTTGGTTTGTTTACTCGCAACTTGAAGGCGATACGTCCTTGTGCGCATGAGCAGACTGGAACTGTGAACTTGTCTATTTGTTTTGCACATAAATAAAAATACATTCAATTGATATCATTGCGGGTCTACTGTCGAAGGGGTAAATTGTATTAACATTATAATCTCATTTCGAAAAACAATACGAAATTTCATCTTTGTATTAACAGTCTCAGTTAAAAAAAATACGAAATTTCATCTTACTTTCAAGAACACTTTTATTATCTTCTACTGTTGCGGCTGCCAAAAAAAACATAATTAATGTATAGAAAATATCAAAACAGAACCAGAAATTGCAGAAAATAAGAATAAACGACATCATTGTTTTAAAACATAACAATATATTAGTCAATAAATGTCCGTAGCTATTTGATATCTAAAATAAGTATTACGAAATAAAAAGCTAAAATAAATATTCCAGACTCCGCCCATTGAACACTACTGCATCCTGGTTTTTCGTGCCTGCGGCATTCTAGTAACCGCATGAAGGCTTACGTGACATGACAAGCAGTCACTTAAAATTTCGAGTTTCCAATTTCATTTCCACGTTACTCCACCTCGTATTATAACAAAATTTGTGGTCAAATGATTGCGTTGTCAACTTGTTGAGAAAATGTCCTTGAAACGGGATGAAAATGACAGTGGCAATTTCATCTCGTCCGTGTTTCAAAAGGAGCTTTCTTCAAATGAGCTTTGTTAACAGGAAAACCGTTGTTTTACCCTTCTGCCACAAATGAGATTGTGAACGATGCATCTTATGCAAGCGTACCTTTCATGAATAATTTTTGACCTTTGAATACACGACTTGACAGTTCCGTCATCCATTTTGAGTTGCGAGTATGATGCGAGTAAACAAACAATATTCCCTTTTGACTGTAAAAATAACAATTTTTTAAAGTCACTTAATTTTACAATCTCTCGTATTGATTTTTTTCTTCTTTTATCAGTATGTTAGGTAACTTTGAGTATTCTACCTAAAATTAAGTCATCGGGAAGAACTTATGTTGTCCTAGCACATGAAGTGAAATTTAGGACCGATTTTATAACCTTAGGCTTATTTACAATGTGTGTATTTCTAAGCGAGGCACGATAACACTACGCAAGCCAAGAGCGTATTTTGCCGTGCGCTCAAACTGGTTGGTTTGTTTACTCGCAACTTGAAAGCGATACGTCCTTGTGCGCATGAGCAGACTGGAACTGTGAACTTGTCTATTTGTTTTGCACATAAATAAAAAATATATTCAATTGATATCATTGCGGGTCTACTGTCGAAGGGGTAAAATGTATTAACATTATAGTCTTAGTTCAAAAAACAATACGAAATTTCATCTTTGTATTAACAGTCTCAGTTGAAAAAAAATACGAAATTTCATCTTACTTTCAAGAACACTTTTATTATCTTCGACTGTTGCGGCTGCCAAAAAAAAAAAATTAATGTATGAAAAATATCAAAACAGAACCAGAAATTGCAGAACATCAGAATAAACGACATCATTGTTTTCAAACATAACTATATATTAGTCAATAAATGTCCGTAGCCATTTGATATCTAAAATAAGTATTACGTATTTAAAGCTAAAATAAATATTCCAGACTCCGCCCATTGAACACTACTGCATCCTGGTTTTTCGTGCCTGCGGCAGTCTAGTAACCGCATGAACGCTTACGTAACGTGACAAGCAGTCATTTAATAATTTCAAGTTTTTAATTTCATTTCCACGTTACTCCACCTCGTATTATAACAAAATTTGTGGTCAAATGATTGCGTTGTCAACTTGTTGAGAAAATGTCCTTGAAGCGGTATGAAAATGACAGTGGCAGTTTCATCCTGTCTGTGTTTCAAAGGGAGCTTTTTTCAAATGAGCTTTGTTAACAGGAAAACCGTTGTTTTACCCTTCTGCCACAAATGAGATTGTGAACGATGCATCTTATGCAAGCGTGCCTTTCATAAATAATTTTGTGATCTTTGAATACACGACATGACAGTTCCGTCATCCATTTTAAGTTGCGAGTATGATGCGAGTAAACAAACATTATTCCCTATTGACTGTAAAAATACCATGTTTTAAAAGTCACTTTATTTCAAATTCTCTCGTATCGTTTTTTCTTTGAGTATTCTACATAAAATTAAGTCATCGGAAAGAAATTATGTTGTTCTAACACATGAAGTGAAATTTAGGACGTATTTTATTATTTTAGGCCATAAACAATGTGTGTATTTCTAAGCGAAGCACGATAACACTACGCAAGCCAAGAGCGTATTTTGCCGTGCGCTCAAACTGGTTGGTTTGTTTACTCGCAACTTGAAGGCGATACGTCCTTGTGCGCATGAACAGACTGGAACTGTGAACTTGTCTATTTGTTTTGCACAGAAATAAAAATACATTCAATTGATATCATTGCGGGTCCACTGTCGAAGGGGTAAATTGTATTAACATTATAGTCTACTGAAATTTCATCATTTATTAACGGTCTAAATTTCATCTTACTTTCAAGAACACTTTTATTATCTTCTACTGTTGCGGCTGCAAAAAAACATAATTAATGTATAGAAAATATCAAAACAGAACCAGAAATTGCAGAACATAAAAATAAACGACATCATTATTTTAAAACATAACATTATATTAGTCGATTTTATAACCTTAGCTTGTTTACAATGTGTGTATTTCTAAGCGAGGCTAAATAACACTACGCAAGCCAAGAGCGTATTTTGCCGTGGGCTCAAACTGGTTGGTTGTTTACTCGCAACTTGAAAGCGATACGTCCTTGTGCGCATGAGCAGACTGGAACTGTGAACTTGTCTATTTGTTTTGCACATAAATAAAACATATATTCAATTGATATCATTGCGGGTCTACTGTCGAAGAAGTAAAATGTACTAACATTATAGTCTTAGTTTAAAAAACAATACGAAATTTCATTTTTGTATTAACAGTCTCAGTTGAAAAACAATACCAAATTTCATCTTACTTTCAAGAACACTTTTATTATCTTCGACTGTTGCGGCTGCCAAAAAAAAAAAATTATGTATGAAAAATATCAAAACAGAACCAGAAATTGCAGAAGATCAGAATAAACGACATCGTTGTTTTCAAACATAACTATATATTAGTCAATAAATGTCTGTAGCCATTTGATATCTTAAATAAGTATTACGTATTTAAAGCTAAAATAAACATTCCAGACTCCGCCCATTGAACACTAGTGCATCCTGGTTTTTCGTGCCTGCGGCAGTCTAGTAACCGCATGAACGCTTACGTAACGTGACAAGCAGTCATTTAATAGTTTCAAGTTTTTAATTTCATTTCCACGTTACTCCACCTCGTATTATAACAAAATTTGTGGTCAAATGATTGCGTTGTCAACTTGTTGAGAAAATGTGCTTGAAACGGGATGAAAATGGCAGTAACAGTTTCATCCCGTCCGTGTTTCAAGGGGAGCTTTCTTCAAATGAGCTTTGTTAACAGGAAAACCGTTGTTTTACCCTTCTGCCACAAATGAAATTGTGAACGATGCATCTTATGCAAGCGTATCTTTCATGAATAATTTTATGAACTTTGAATACACGACTTGACAGTTCCGTCATCCATTTTTTGAGTTGCGAGTATAATGCGAGTAAACAAACAATGTTCCCTATTGACTGTAAAAATAACAATTTTTTAAAGTCACTTAAATCCACATTCTCTCGTATCGATTTTTTTTTTTTTTTAGTATGTTATGTAACTTTGAGTATTCTACTTAAAATTAGATCTTTGGGAAAAACTTATATTGTCCAAACACATGAAGTGAAATTTGGGACCGATTTCATAACCTTGGGACATTTACAACGTGTGTAATTTTAAGGGAGGCACGAAAACACTACGCAAGCCAAGAGCGTATTTTGCCGTGCGCTCAAAGTGGTTGGTTTGTTTACTCGCAACTTGAAGGCGATACGTCCTTGTGCGCATGAGCAGACTGGAATTGTGAACTTGTCTATTTGTTTTGCACATAGATAAAAATACATTCTATCGATATCATTGCGGGTCTACTGTCGAGGGGGTAAATTGTATTAACATTATAATCTCATTTCGAAAAACAATACGGAATTTTATCTTTGTATTAAACAGTCCCAGTTCAAAAAATAATACCAAATTTCATCTTACTTTCAAGAACACTTTTCTTATCTTCTACTGTTGCGGCTGCCAAAAAAAACATAATTAATGTATAGAAAATAACAAAACAAAACAAGAAGATGCAGAACATAAGAATAAACGACATCATTGTTTTAAAACATAACAATATATTAGTTAATAAATGTCCGTAGCTATTTGATTTTTAAAATAAGTATTACGAAATAAAAATCTAAAATAAATACTCCAGACTCCGCCCATTGGACACTACTGCATCCTGGTTTTTCGTACCTGCGGCATTCTAGTAACCGCATGAACGCTAACGTGACACGACAAGCAGTCACTTAAAAATTGCGAGTTTCCAATTTCATTTCCACGTTACTCCACCTCGTATTATAACAAAATTTGTGGTCAAATGATTGCGTTGTCAACTTGTTGAGGAAATGTCCTTGAAACGGGATGAAAATGACAGTGGCAGTTTCATCTCGTCCGTGTTTCTAGAGGATCTTTCTTCAAATGAGCTTTGTTTACAGGAAAACCGTTGTTTTACCCTTCTGCCACAAATGAGATTGTGAACAATGCATCTTATGCAAGCGTACCTTTCATGACTAATTTTATGAATTTTGAATACACGACTTGACAGTTCCGTTATCCATTTTGAGTTGCGAGTATGATGCAAGTAAACAAACAATATTCCCTATTGACTGTAAAAATAACAATTTTTTAAAGTCACTTTATTTAAAATTCTCTCGTATCGATTTTTTTTTTTTTATCAGTATGTTATGTAACTTTGAGTATTCTACTCAAACTTAAGGAATCGGGAAGAAATTATGTTGTCCTAACACATGAAGTAAAATTTAGAACCAATTTTAAAACCTTAGGCTATTTACAATGTGTGTATTTCTAAGCGAGGCACGATAACACTACGCAAGCCAAGAGCGTCTTTTGCCGGGCGCTGAAACTGGTTGGTTTGTTTACTCGCAAATTGAAAGCGATACGTCCTTGTGCGCATGAGCAGACTGGAACTGTGAACTTGTCTATTTGTTTTGCACATAGATAAAAAATATATTAAATTGATATCATTGCGGGTCTACTGTCGAAGGGGTAAAATGTATTAACATTATAGACTTAGTTCAAAAAACAATACGAAATTTCATCTTTGTATTAACAGTCTCAGTTCAAAAATAATACCAAATTTCATCTTACTTTCAAGAACACTTTTATTATCTTCGACTGTTGCGGCTGCCAAAAAAAAACATAATTTATGTATGGAAAATATCAAAACAGAACCAGAAATTGCAGAACATCAGAATAAACGACGACATTGTTTTCAAACATAACTATATATTAGTCAATAAATGTCCGTAGCCATTTGATATCTAAAATAAGTATTACGTATTTAAAGCTAAAATAAATATTCCAGACTCCGCCCATTGAACACTACTGCATCCTGGTTTGTCGTGCCTGCGGCATTCTAGTAACCGCATGAACGCTTACGTGACATGACAAGCAGTCATTTAATAATTTCAACTTATTAATTTCATTTCCACGTTACTCCACCTCGTATTATAACAAAATTTAATGATTGCGTTGTCAACTTGTTGAAAGAATGTCCTTGAAGCGGTATGAAAATGACAGTGGCAGTTTCATCCCGTCTGTGTTTCAAAGGGCGCTTTCTTCAAATGAGCTTTGTTAACAGGAAAACCATTGCTTTACCCTTCAGCCACAAATGAGATTGTGAACAATGCATCTTATGCAAGCATACCTTTCATGACTAATTCTATTCACTTTTAATACACGACTTGACAGTTCCGTCATCCATTTTTTGAGTTGCGAGTATGATGCGAGTAAACAAACAATATTCCCTATTGACTGTAAAAATACCAATTTTTTAAAGTCACTTTATTTAAAATTATCTCGTATCGATTTTTTCTTTTATCAGTATGTTATGTAACTTTGAGTATTCTACTCAAAATTAGGTCATCGGAAAAAGCTTATATGGTCCTAACACCTGAAGTGAAATTTAAGACCGATTTTATAACCTTAGACAATTTACAATGTGTGTATTTCTAAGCAAGGCACGATAACACTACGCAAGCCCAGAGCGTCTTTTGCCGTGCGCTCAAACTGGTTGGTTTGTTTACTCGCAACTTGAAGGCGATACGTCCTTGTGCGCATGAACAGACTGGAACTGTGAACTTGTCTATTTGTTTTGCACATAAATACAAATACATTCAATTGATATCATTGCGGGTCTACTGTCGAAGGGGTAAATTGTATTAACATTATAGTCTCTGCTTAAAAACAATAGGAAATTTCATCATTGTATTAACGGTCTCAGTTAAAAAAACAATACGAAATTTCATCTTACTTTCAAGAACACTTTTATTATCTTCTACTGTTGCGGCTGCAAAAAAAAAACATAATTAATGTATAGAAAATATCAAAACAGAACCAGAAATTGCAGAACATAAAAATAAACGACATCATTATTTTAAAACATAACATTATATTAGTCGATTTTATAACCTTAGCTTGTTTACAATGTGTGTATTTCTAAGCGAGGCTAAATAACACTACGCAAGCCAAGAGCGTATTTTGCCGTGGGCTCAAACTGGTTGGTTGTTTACTCGCAACTTGAAAGCGATACGTCCTTGTGCGCATGAGCAGACTGGAACTGTGAACTTGTCTATTTGTTTTGCACATGAATGAAAATACATTCATTTAATATCATTGCGGGTCTACTGTCGAAGGAGTAAATTGTATTAACATTATAGTCTAAGTTCAAAAAACCAATACGAAATTTCATCTTACTTTCAAGAACACTTGTATTATCTTCTACTGTTGCGGCTGCAAAAAAAAACATAATTAATGTATAGAAAATATCAAAACAAAACCAGAAATTGCAGAACATAAGAATAAACGACAGCATTGTTTAAAAACATAACATTATATTAGTCAATAAATGTCCGTAGCTATTTGATATCCAAAATAAGTACTACGAAATAAAAAGCTAAAATAAACATTCCAGAATCCGCCAATTGAACGCTACTGCATCCTGGTTTTTTGTGCCTGCGGCATTCTAGTAACCGCATGAACGCTTATCTGACATGACAAGCAGTCACTTAAAAATTTCGAGTATCCAATTTCATTTCCACGTTACTCCACCTCGTATTTAACAAAATTTGTAATCAAATGATTGCGTTGTCAACTTGTTGAGAAAAAGTCCTTGAAACAGGATGAAAATGACAGTGACAGTTTCATCCCGTCCGTGTTTCAAAGGGAGTTTTTTTCAAATGAGCTTTGTTAACAGGAAAACCGTTGTTTTACCCTTCTGCCACAAATGAGATTGTGAACGATGCATCTTATGCAAGCGTACCTTTCATGAATAATTTTATGAACTTTGAATACACGACTTGACAGTTCCGTCATCCATTTTGAGTTGCGAGTATGATGCGAGTAAACAAACAATATTCCCTATTGACTGTAAAAATAACAATTTTTTAAAGTCACTTTATTTGAAATTCTCTCGTATCGATTTTTTCTTTTATCAGTATGTTATGTAACTTTGAGTATTCTACTCAAAATTAAGTCATCGGGAAGAACTTATGTGGTCCTAACACATGAAGTGAAATTTAGGACCGATTTTATAACCTTAGACTATTTACAATGTGTGTATTTTTAAGCAAGGCACGATAACACTACGCAAGCCAAGAGCGTATTTTGCCGTGCGCTTAAACTGGTTGCTTTGTTTACTCGCAACTTGAAGGCGATACGTCCTTGTGCGCATGAACAGACTGGAACTGTGAACTTGTCTATTTGTTTTGCACATAAATAAAATTACATTCAATTGATATCAATGCGGGTCTACTGTCGAAGCGGTAAATTGTATTAACATTATAATCTCAGTTCAAAAACAATACGAAATTTCATCTTTGTATTAACAGTTTCAGTTAAAAAAACAATACGAAATTTCATCTTACTTTCAAGAACACTTTTCTTACCTTCTACTGTTGCGGCTGCAAAGAAAACCATAATTAATGTATAGAAAATATCAAAAGACAACTAGAAATTGCAGAACATGAAAATAAACGACATCATTATTTTAAAACATAACATTATATTAGTCGACTTTATAACCTTAGCTTGTTTACAATGTATGTATTTCTAAGCGAGGCACGATAACACTACGCAGGCCAAGAGCGTATTTTGCCGTGTGCTCAAACTGGTTGGTTTGTTTACTCGCAACTTGAAGGTAATACGTCCTTGTACGCATGAGCAGACTGGAACTGTGAACTTGTCTATTTGTTTTGCACATGAATTAAAATACATTCATTTGATATCATTGCGGGTCTACTGTCGAAGGGGTAAATTGTATTAACATTATAACCTCAGTTCAAAAAACAATACGAAATTTCATCATTGTATTAACAGTCTCAGTTCAAAAAACAATACGAAATTTCATCTTACTTTCAAGAACACTTTTATTATCTTCTACTGTTGCGGCTGCCAAAAAAAACATAATTAATGTATAGAAAATATCAAAACAGAACCAGAAATTGCAGAACATGAAAATAAACGACATCATTGTTTTAAAACATAACAATATATTAGTCAATAAATGTCCGTAGCTATTTGATATCTAAAATAAGTATTACGGAATAAAAAGCTAAAATAAACATTCCAGACTCCGCCCATTGAACACTACTGCATCCTGGTTTTTCGTGCCTGCGGCATTCTAGTAACCGCATGAACGCTTACGTGACATGACAAGCAGTCACTTAAAAATTTCGAGTTTCCAATTTCATTTCCACGTTACTCCACCTCGTATTATAACAAAATTTGTGGTCAAATGATTGCGTTGTCAACTTGTTGAGAAAATGTCCTTGAAACGGGATGAAAATGACAGTGGCAGTTTCATCCCGTCCGTGTTTCAAGGGGAGTTTTTTTCAAATGAGCTTTGTTAACAGGAAAACCGTTGTTTTACCCTTCTGCCACAAATGAGATTGTGAACGATGCATCTTATGCAAGCGTACCTTTCATGAATAATTTTATGAACTTTAAATACACGACTTAACAGTTCCGTCATCCATTTTGAGTTGCGAGCATGATGCGAGTAAACAAACAATATTCCCTATTGACTGTAAAAAAGGGCTTTTTTTTTAGGTCACTTTCTTTTAAATTCTCTAGTATCGATTTTTTTCTTTTATCCGTATGATATGTACCTTTAAGTATTCTACTTAAAATTAAGTCATCGGGAAGAACTTATGTTGTCCTAACACATGAAGTGAAATTTAGGACCAATTTTATAACCTTAGGCCATTTACAATGTGTGTATTTCTAAGCGAGGCACGATAACACTACGCAAGCCAAGAGCGTATTTTGCCGGTGCGCTCAAACTGGTTGGTTTGTTTACTCGCAACTTGAAGGCGATACGTCCTTGTGCGCATGAGCAGACTGGAACTGTGAACTTGTCTATTTGTTTTGCACATAAATAAAAATACATTCTATTGATATCATTGCGGGTCTACTGTCGAAGAAGTAAAATGTATTAACATTATAGTCTCAGTTCAAAAAAAAAATTAATACGAAATTTCATCTTTGTATTAACAGTCTCAGTTCATAAAAAAACAATAAATGTCCAAATTTCATCTTACTTTCAAGAACACTTTTATTATCTTCTACTGTTGCGGCTGCCAAAAAAACATAATTTATGTATGGAAAATATCAAAACAGAACCAGAAATTGCAGAACATAAAAATAAACGACACATTGTTTTAAAACATAACAATATATTAGTCAATAAATGTCCGTACAATACGAAATTTCATTTGATATCTAAAATAAGTATTACGTATTAAAAGCTAAAATAAATATTCCAGAATCCGCCCATTGAACACTACTGCATCCTGGTTTTCGTGCCTGCGGCATTCTAGTAACATTGTAGTAACGCATGAACGCTTACGTGACATGACAAGCAGTCATTTAAAAATTTTGAGTTTTCCAATTTCATTCCCACGTTACTCCACCTCGTATTATAACAAAATGCGTGGTCAAATAATTGCGTGGTCAACTTTTTGAGAAATTGTCTTTAAAACGGGACGAAAACGACAGTGGTAGTTTTATCCCGTCCGTGTTTTAAGTGAAGTCTTCTTCAAATGAGCTTTGTTAACAGGAAAACCGTTGTTTTACCCTTCTGCCACAAATGAGATTGTGAACAATGCATCTTATGCAAGTGTACCTTTCATGACTGATTTTATGAACTTTGAATACACGACTTGACAGTTCCGTCATCCATTTTGAGTTCCGAGTATGATGCAAGTGAACAAACAATATTCCCTAATGACTGTACGTAAAACAATTTTCTAAATCACTTTATTTAAAATTCTCTCTCATACATTTTTTTCTTTTATCAGTTTGTTATGTAACTTTGAGTATTCTACTTAAAATTAAGCCATCGGGAAGTACTTATGTTGTCCTAATACATGAAGTGAAATTTAGGACTAATTTTATAACCTTGGGCCATTAACGATATGTGTATTTCTAAGCGACGCACGATAACACTACGCAAGCCAAGAGCGTCTTTTGCCGTGCGCTCAAACTGGTTGGTTTATTTACTCGCAACTTGAAGGCGATACGTCCTTGTGCGCATGAGCAGACTGGAACTGTGAGCTTGTCTTTTTGTTTTGCATAGAAATAAAAATACATATAATTGATCTCATCGCGGGTCTACTGTCGAAGGAGTAAGGTGTATTAACATTATAATCTCAATTCAAAAAACAATACGAAATTTCATCTTTGTATTAACAGTCTCAGTTCAAAAAACAATACGAAGTTTCATCATACTTTTTAGAACACTTTTATCATCTTCTACTGTTGTGGCTGCCAAGAAAAACATAACTAATGTATAGATAATATCAAAACTAAACCAGAAATTGTAGAAAATAATTATTTTAAAACATAACAATATTTTAGTCAATAAATGTCTGTACTTATTTGATATCTAAATAAGTATTACGGAATAAAAGCTAAAGTAAACATTCCAGAATCCGCCCCTTGAACGCTACTGCATCCTAGTTTTTCGTGCGTGCGGCATTCTAGTAACCGCATGAACGCATACCTGACATGACAAACAGTCACTTAAAAATTGCGAGTTTCCAATTTCATTTCCACGTTACTCCACCTCGTATTATAACACAATTTGTGGTCAAATGATTGCGTGGTCAACTTGTTGAGAAAATGTCCTTGAAACGGGATGAAAACGATAGCAGCAGTTTCATCCCGTCCGTGTTTCAAGGGGAGCTTTCTTCAAATGAGCTTTGCTTACAGGAAAACTGTTGTGTTACCCTTCTGCGACAAATGAGATTGTGAACGATGCATCTTGTGCAAACGTACCTTTCATGAATTATTTTATGAACTTTGAATACACGACTTGACAATTCCGTCATCCATTTTAAGTTGCGAGTAAGATGCAAGTAAACAGACAATATTTCCTATTGATTGTAAAAATAAGATGCTTTTTTTAAATCACTTTATTTTAAATTCTCTTTTATGGATTTTTTTCTTTTATCAGTATGTTATGTAACTTTGAGTATTCTAGTTGAAATTAGGTCATCGGGAAGAACTTATGTTGTCCTAACACATGAAGTGAAATTTAAGACCGATTTTATAACCTTAGGCTATGTACAATGTGCGTATTTTTACACTACACAAATGTGCGCTCAAACTGGTTGGTTTGTTTAAGCAATTTGAAGGCATTATGTTCTTATGCGATAAGACTGGAGCTGTGAACTGGTCTAAGAGCGTAAATTTGCATTCAATTGATATCATTGCTCAAACTGGTTGGTTTGTTTATCATAGTCTCTGCTCAAAAAACTTGAAGGCGATATGTTCCTATTGTGCGCATGTATGTACCCCCTCCTTGATCCCCCTTTCTCCAGGAGGTTTCAACCAGACTGGAATTGTGAACTTTGTCTAATTTGTTTTGCAGGTCATGTTTTAATGCAATAAATCAATTAAAAAATACAATCCTCCCATAGTTTGATATCTTTGATTTTAAAATGAAGTTAGATATATTGGGTATTTTATACCCTCTTCAACAGTTAGGGTTATACAGAAATCATCCACCTGTGAAGAACTGATGGATGAGGACCCGTCGAGAATTGAACCAGGGACATCTAGCTTGGCAATGTCATGATATGACCATCAGACCAACGTATTTGTTTCTGTTAAGCTTTTAGATCATTACACAGTCACTATGATGATAACCAGCCAGTGATTTTCAAAATTCTTTCAACTATTGCCCCCACCGAAACGTGTCTGTCTATACTGCAAATTTAACTGTACACGAATTGAGCACTATTGGAACACCAAAACTGTAACAGTTATTGAATGCGTCTTTGTGTTCTGAACACGTGGTGTTCTAATAAATAAACTCTAAGTGTTCTACTTCTGAGCACAGACGTGTACTATTTGTGAACACATTTACATTTGATTGGCATGTAACAGAGAAGAGAACGCATATATGTGTTCAAATTGATTAATTTGAACCCTTGGTGTTCAGAGCTGTAGCTGAGCGAGATATATACAGGTAAATTACTGATTAATCTTTACCTGAAATTATAGTATTTGTTTGATGTTGTTGTATGGCATCTAAATAAGCATCATGCAAATTTATAAGCAGACGAAGCTGGGTACAGATTGTGTTCAACACTCTCAAATTTAATTTCACACTCACAGTAGCCTGGCCTAACGTTCGAGGCCTAGCCATTAACTCTAAATCTAACCCCAACTGTAATCCTATAATGTTACGCTAGACCTACTGTGATTTTTCACTTCAAATTCCGTCTGCTTATAAATTTGAATGATGCTTATTTAGTAAGAATAATAACAAAATACAAAGACTATAATTTCATGATAAGACTAATGGGTAATTTACCTGTTATGTATATGTATATACAAAGCAAACTCCCGGTTCAAAAGTTTGTACAAAACGCTGAAGGGCCATTATCTGGCTGTTCACACACGTAACGTAATAGGGAATGGCCCCAGGGATCCACTGGGATATCCCAGTGATCCATTGGACCATGTTCAAGCCCGTCACACACGTAACGTAGCAGAAAATGACTCTGAAACGTGACCACTGCATGCAGTGTCGAGTCTGACGATTGTCAGTCAGGGAGAATCCTGGACTTTTGGTGTAATAAGAAAATGCACTAAAACTTGAAGCTTTGTATTCATTCAGATCCATGAAGGCCGCCATTTTAACTAGCGATAACGTTACATCAATGGGATTTGTACTAAGAGAACGGTAGTATTTGTGTAATGTAACGTATGATGCATGTATACGGTATCAGCGATTACTAATCCAACACAGAATCATGTGTCGAGAAGGCTGTTCAAAAGGTCAACGATCTGTTATCGGAAGTTTTTTGTTATTTAATCGCAAAGTCCACGATGAAATTGAATAGTCCGCGGTCAAATCTAATGAATATTCATTTGATATTGGTTTTTCTTTTCCAAAATACCTCCCGCGTTCTCATTAAAAATCCCTATTGACTTAACATTTTCATTATACTTAAAATGGCAGCCTCTATGGACCTTAATGAATACGAAGTTCCAAATTTTGGTGTATTTATTATTACACCAAAAGTCCAAGATTCTCCACTACTGTTCATAGTTGACAGAAAGGATGAAATTTTGTTATGACTTTATATTTGAACATCATAGGCTTCTTATTACCTTATTTTACTATATACTATATATGGTGTTAATTTTAAGGTGAGGTAAACTTTGTGTCCCGCACAAGCTGAGTCATGTACCTTACAGGTCAAAAGTCAGAGGTCAAATAATTGATTAAAATGGTAAATTTTGTGTTGCGCTTCCTGGGATAATCGCAAGTGATATTGGGTTTGTACTTGATGGTTGGTGAAAGGTGACGTAGGGTTGTATCGTGCACACAATAGAACATGTCACTTACAGGTCACTAAAATTAAATCAAAATGGTAAATTTTGGTCGATCGCTTGTTATGAAAAACCCGTGAGTGCAATTGGGTTGCTATTTGGTGGGTCGATTGAGGAGGATGTACAGTTTTTTTCTCTAAAAAGTTGTGACATGTCGCTTAAGGGTCAAAGGTCAGAAGTCAAATAATAAGGCAAATTTTTCCTTGCATTTCCCCAAGAAGTAGGGCCTTCCTCCAAGGAGTAGGGCCTTTCTCCAAGAAGTAGGGCCTTTTCTCCAAAAAGTAGGGTCCCTATTTCTTGGAGATGACGTGTTCAGCGTGATTTCCCTTATTTCCCGCTTTCCCATTTTGTTTTGCGCTTCCTGGGAAAAACCATTAGTGATATTGGGTAATTGGCACTTGGTGGGTTGGTGGAAGGTGATGTACTGTTGTGTCCTACACACATCATTTAAAGGTCAAACGTCAGAGATCAAGTAATTGATATGATATTATATATTTTATGTCATGTTTCCTAGAAAACATTTTATCATTTTACAGATTATATGGGGCAGAGATAGAGGTCAGCAACTCCGTGGATTGCCATCTTGTTTCATTTTTGTGGAAATATAAACACATACGTTTGAAAAACTATCCATATGCATTCACAGTATGAGCCCAAACTTATGAAAAAAAGCTTTCAAACGCTCATCATGCGTGCGTGATACATGAAGGTAGTACGCGCGCGCATTGGTGTTTATATTTTACATATAGCAGCGGCACCTTATAGGCTAGGTATCAAGGAGAAAATTTACCCAGCAGTTGATTGGTCGAAGTATTGAAGTAATCACGTTCGGCTAAAATCAATTTGAAAAGGTCTATAAGAACACTAGAATATCTAGCTGTTCAGTGGCCTGCGGTATATAGTTGTGTTCAAATTTTGCGAAACAAAATGATACAAACTTAGCAACAACCATTTTCTTATATAAAATTCCAAAACTATTGTGAATTTGTTATTTTCTTTCCTGAAAACTGCAAAACTGTAATACCAACAGTAACTTTTGCGAGTATTTGGCTTAATTGAAATATCTGATATTATATTCCATCTTTATACTAAATTTTGTATTGCAAATTTAAATAATGAGAGTCGCATAATCAACTAAGTAAACTTAATCACCCAGTTGTATGTTTCTCATTTACAATGATATTGTTGTGTTATGTTAAACTTTCTGATTAGAACATATTTCAAACGTCACATATCTTAGAAAATGAAGAAATCTCGTCAAACATTCTCAATTTTTGGAAGCTGTTAGTGTCTTATTATAAGACCTTTCGCGGATTGCACATAACACCCAACAACATGAAGTTACAATTTATCAATGGTGTTTATACCTGTTTATATGATCATGCAAAATAAAAAAAATGTTTTAATCAATTATTGTGTGAAGTTTTTTTTCTTCTCTTTAATTTAATTTGTGCTGTCAATCAAAGTACATATTCGATCTTTCGCCAATTCAATTCACTCGTCTCTGCGATAACACGTTGCATAATCAGGATAGCGGAATTACAGGGCAAAGGGGAACCTCCTGGAGTATTGGGCGGACAATGGTAGGACGTGCCCTTTTTATAAAAGTTATATGAAATTGCACTACTTTATTCTTAAACTTTGAAAACAAACAGAATAGCATGTCACATACCAGGACCCCAAAAGCGAAGAAAGGTTTGGAAGAGGCAGGAGGTGCCTTTTTTTAAAGTTACTTAAAGGAGCCTTTGGCCGAAAAGTGAGGGCATTCACTTTTGCTAATTTCATAGATATATTTCATATCCGTGTCTAATTTATGTAGATTTTTAACCAATAGAAGTCGCATCACACGTGCTGCTTTTTACAGAAATTTCCACCCATCGCGCGCAAGCGAACAAATTCCAAAAAGTCAATGGGAAAACACGCTTTTGACAGAATCTTAAACCGGGTGTCTTTTTATGACGTCATTTCTATTTTCTGACAGGTTTAAGTTAGGTTCGGGTCAAAGTCAAAGGTAAAATGTATGATGTCATGGACAGGACACTCGGTTTAATTTTACGGCCGTTGCGGAAAACACGTACAAATTTCGAGTACTCGGGTCGGGATTTAGTTATGTTAATGATATTCCGTACTACACAAGTATTCGATTAAATGAGAGACTCATGAAAAAATACGCCCTTATTTTTCGGCCGAGAGCTCCTTTAAAGAAATTGTTTTTGAGGCGTGAAAGAATATCGAAATTCACTCACAAATCCTACATACAATATCTTGTAGTCACAAAGCATATAAGATTACTATACTTGACAATCAATCAGCTCCGATCTGTCTTTGGTATGACTTGACCTGGGATGAACCCATTACATACTGGCAGAAAGCGGATGCTGTACCATTTGAAGCTAACCAGTCGGTTAGTTCGGATATTTTTTATTAAGTTTCTTTAAACACGCGCCATAGCCCCCATACTCCATACATACAATGTAAAATTATGTATACACTATACATACGTGCGTACGGACTTTATTTCGAGAATAGTTTAAGAGTGACAGGGCGTGTACACTATCTAAACAAATATTGGCATGATATTCCCGCAAATTTGCATGTATATAATAAAGGACTACTAAAGAAACAAATTGGTGTATAAGTCATGTTGATATTGTATTTTATCTAGGAGTTATTACATTTCAAAGATTTCACGAGTTTATTAAAATGTGACCTGGCTGTGCATATTGGGACGCCATAACAGCAGCGCCAAGACAATGTGATACAGTTCTTTGAAATTAATTACCTCTATCTTAATTATCGGAAGCATATTTAGTTTAATTATTTTGATGATTTTAAAGTGAAAGAGTGGCACTCCCCATTTTCCCCTCACACACACTTTTTCAAATTTCCCACCACCACCCCCCCCTCTCCACCGTTCTCCTCACACACACACACACACACACACACACACACACACACACTTTTTTTAAATTGTATCTTTTGTATGGTAATTTGATGCTTCTAAGCAGGTTTTTGAGATTTTCCCCTACCCCCTACCCCCGACCCTTTGACTTTTCACCCCACTTTCGGTCGGCAGATCCCGCGCATGGTCACATGTGTTTATGCAAATAAAACTTACACTCTACGTAAAAGAAAAATGGGGGAGAGGTATAAAAATACTTTTAAATTTGTTTGATCAGCTTTTATGACACATCAGCCACTTAGCCACTTAGAATGTGATTCTTAATTCTTTGTCATTTAAAGGCGACAGCTTAGTTGTTAGGCATACTTTTTCAGAGCATACTCTTCTGTAATAAATTTCTATTGACATCGAAGTTATACCAGCAAGCTGTCATTTTAGAATGGTAGTTACCTGAGTATACACAGTGTTAGATACTAGATGCGACAATGGAAGGAGCTGTCATTTTAGAATGGCACTTCCCTGATTATACACAGTGTTCAGATACTAGATGCGACAATGGAAGGAGCTGTCATTTTAGAATGGCACTTCCCTGATTATACACAGTGTTCAGATACTAGATGCGACAATGGAAGGAGCTGTCATTTTAGAATGGCACTTCCCTGATTATACACAGTGTTCAGATACTAGATGCGACAATGGAAGGAGCTGTCATTTTAGAATGGCACTTCCCTGAGTATACACAGTGTTCAGATACTAGATGCGACAATGGAAGGAGGTGTCATTTTAGAATGGTACTTCCCTGATTATACAAAGTGTTCAGATACTAGATGCGACAATGGAAGGAGCTGTCATTTTAGAATGGTAGTTACCTGAGTATACACAGTGTTAGATACTAGATGCGACAATTGAAGGAGCTGTCATTTTAGAATGGCACTTCCCTGATTATACAAAGTGTTCAGATACTAGATGCGACAATGGAAGGAGCTGTCATTTTAGAATGGCAGTTTCCTGATTATACACAGTGTTCAGATACTAGATGTGACTACCATTTTCTGTTAGAATATGTGTGGCATTTTGACATGTCACAAGGCGTATAGCTGATTTTGCTCGTCTTAAATGTTGCCTGGTATAAATTCCATTGGCACTGGTTACAAATATATATGTAACTTACGTTCACAGGTGCAAGTGATATTCACAACCACCTCGCAGATATCACACGTAAATGTACACGGATTTGGACTAGCGCTGTACCCCATGTTACATTCAAGTGTTGCATTGGTCCCAATGAAGTAGGAGATGCTAAGAAGTTATATATTCCATTCATGACCGCTTCGGGTTCCAAACATGCTGTAATATATTTAGAAAATAGTGTGAGATGTCGAATCTTTATCAACTCCGAATTCGGAATTTTCAGTTACTGGTTCCTAGTCCTGATCCGTAATTCCTAGTTAGGATTAGGACCTTAACCCTAACCTGTAAATTAACTACGAACTGTGAACAAACTTCACACACCCAGAATAGGACACATTTGAAATGACAACCATAGGGGTCATTAGTGTGAAACTGTATAGAAAAATTGAAGCTATATCGAACCATGCTATACTTAAAACAGCCGTTTGATTGAAGAATCTATCAAATTAATTGACATGAATAATTAATAAATGACTCAAATAGTAATCAATATATTTTTGGAAGGCTACTTCCATCCCAACTGTCAGAGTTTTTACATGATTTAATGAAATTAGTTTAAATGAACCCGATTTTGGTAATAAAAACGACTGGAATTTCATGTTATTTTAAATTGAAATTTGTATAATGTATAACTATAATTAAATTATAATTAAATGGAACATGTATAATCTTTAAAAGTCTGTTCCGACGTATTTGAAAAAAAATCGCTCATATCTGGTGCTCTTTCCCCACGATAAATTGTATTTTAAAAATAAAATCTTTAAAAAACTTATACCGATTTGCAATATTAAAATCTTCTACATAACTATTTTTAAAGTTTACTTCGATAATTTAAGATGGTACGGATGATTATGTATTATTGATTACTTGCACACTCCGGTTGCATCATAGGAAAGCTGTCGATGGAGTTGCCGGTAATGAGTGAGCAGTTGCCATTTGAATAGACGCCATCTACTGATAATGATGCGCATGTATCATATTCATCACACGTACAGGATTGCACTGTGTGACCACTGCAAATGCCATTACAGCAAGTGCACTCAGTTCCACCTAGATAAGATGTTAAAGAAAAAATATCCAACACATGATATATATTGCTTTATTATTCGAATCTGTCAAAAATTATTAAAAACGGAAACTTCGAAATATAAGGAATAATTTTGATTGATTGATTGATTGATTCAAACATTTATCCAAGCACACGTTGATACAGAGTACAGATATATACAGGTATACAATATGATACATACAATGAAACAAAGATATTGATATATACATTCAATAATAACAAAAGTGGCTTAGGAGCGCCACACAGGAAGTTAGAATAACTTATAAGCGTGTGGCCTTCAGAACACAACACACATAAACGCCCCCCCCCCCCCACCCACCACACACACACAAATAATTATAACAATGATTGTCTGACACCAGTCCTATTTAGATTAATTATGGCAAAAATGTGATCAAATAAAGAGAAATGCTACAAAATGGGAAACTGCATGAAAAGACAAATTTGAAAGAAAGCAAACCAGTCAGGAAAGAATTAATCCAAGAACATATAAAGGCAGAGCGTTATTTATAATGGGATAATAAGAACGTTTTAAAATAATTTTTAAACAAAGATTTTGAAGCTAATGCATTTATATAGGAAGGGAGAGAATTCCAGAGTTTGGGAACTATAAATCTAATGGAATGTTGAGAAGAGGTAAGCCTATTGCGTGGGAGACTAAGTTGATAAGAATTTCTTGTTGATTATGGATGAATACTATTACGGCCACAGAAGGAAAAAAAAGTACGGAAAAGAAATGGGAGCTTAGATTAATGCCATTGATGCATGAAGATACCAACTTGATAAGAGGTAATATCGTATATAGATATATATTTTCAAATACATACTCTCATATGTCAAGAACAATTAAACTTTAAAGCTCTGAACGAATTGTGCACACACTGCAAACTAATTGTTAAATATCGCAACACTTTTCAAAACGTTTTGTAGTATTAATTTACATTTTATGGTAATATCATAATTGACATCACATTTGTTGTATTAATTTACATTTTATGGTAATATCATAATGGACATCACATTTGTTGTATTAATTAATACTGATACATTTTGAAAGAAATAGATAGTTTAGTTTCCATATGGCCCATGGATTATCAAATTATGAGGAAGAAATTGAAGTGCAATTTTAGATCTATAATTGCTCAGAGATAATGGTACAGTATATCTCCTAGGAGGAAAACATTGTTATTCTAAAAAAGATTTGTTTGTGTGTTAGATTGTTGTGGTATTCACTTCTTGAATGGTTTTCTCATATTGATTTACTGCAAATTAATTCAGAATATTCAGCTAAACATAAGAAGTAGGCTCACTTCATAATACTGAAAGTGAGGCTGACTACTGAGCTGACTACTGAGGTGAAAAAATTGTCTCTCCTAGATGACAAAGGTTGACATTGCCACATAATGGGATTTAATTGTCACATTTTTCTACAAATGAATACAAATAACATAGAAATAATGTGACAAATGTGTATAATTTTAAACTGTATCTTCACATTTAATTAATCATTTCCATGACAATTTCAAAGTTACCAGTATCTTTCACATTTAATCATTTTCATAACATTCAATGTCTGGTTCCTTCTTACCTGCCACTTCAGTTTACCAGTCTATGGAAAGATTGAATTATTAAATCACAGGTGAATACCTCATTTACAACATTGAAATTTTATATGAACCAATCATTTTTCCAACAAGTACGGTTCTGGATCAGATCATTATCCTCTTGACTACATAGCTCATGAAGATTCTTATAAACTAATAAAGCAAAATAATCCTCTGAAGAATGTACAAGAGGATAATGGGATATCCCTCATGACATTTTTCTTCCATCTCACTGTTCTTCTGATAGTTGTGCATCCCCATTCCCTTCGTTGCAGGGCTTTTAAAA